>JABSNV010000300.1:2500-105997 GCA_024085815.1 Flaveria linearis
AAGAAGAGAAGAAGAGAGAAAGGGAGAAAAAGAGAGAAAAGTCTTGATTCGAGTGGATTCGAGCGTGCCAAATTGTCGTGTGGCGAGTCAACACGAAGCTCTTCTTCTTCTTCTTCTTGCTTGTGTGAGTTCTAGGACCCCTATTTTACTCGTTTTCAACTGATTTGGGGTGGAACACATAGTAAACCTGTTTTTGTATGTGTGTGTGTTTGACCCATTTGGGTGTGATTGCATGTGGTGCGTTTGGAGTATGTTCTTGGACTTGTGTGTGCTTGAATGGTGTCATAGTATGCATTCTCAAGGTTTAGAATGGTTTTATTTGGGTCGGGAGGACTGCATTCTACACCAGTTAGGGCTGGGCGACCAACTAGAGGCCATAACGGCCGACTGGAGGGCGATTGGGGTTTAGTCACACGATTGAGGTTCTGTCGCACGACTGGGGGTCCAATCGCATGGGGTGTCATGCAACTGAGAGCTCAGTCGCATAGGTGCTCAATCGCATGAGGTCCACTCGCATGAGGTCCATTCGCATAGTGTCCATTCGCATGATTGAGAGTCCATTAGCACGATTGAGAGTCCACTCGCACCATTGGGTGTTCATGGGCATAGGTGTCATCCGCATAGGTCAATCGCATGGTGTTCAGTCGCATAGAGGCCATGCGACTGAAGGGTGCCATATGCCCAAATAGGGCTGTTGTACCTGAGGAAGAGCATAGTTAAAGTACTGACTTTCGGGGGAAAGTGCAGATGTAAGTTTTGACGTGGAAGTTCCCGTAGGTATACGTAAGTTGACCGTGGGATCTTAGAAGTAATGTACGGCATGATAATGACGATGTTGCATGTTTATGCATTATGTATGTTATGTATGTATGATGATACTCTGTATGTATGATGATGTTCCTTATTATGATGTATGTTTGTCTTTCCCGTGGCTTTACGTGTTATGTTAAAGAATGAAACGAAAGTATTATGTAACGTAAAGTGAAAGATAATGAAAAAGGAACGAAATGAAAGAATGCATGCATTAACGAACGAATGAATGAAAGTAAGAAAAGGCTTGCAAGCAAATGTATGGAGGTTCACACCCAATGAAGGGTGTTAGCTCAACCATGTGCGGGTTAGCTGCCCCAGAAGGATGCACACTGGGGGTCTAATCCTTGTGATTGACCGTATGTATGGGATCCTTGCCGCTTGCCCTAGGTATTGGAGTCAGCTTCGTGCACAATGTTTGAGGTCTATGAAAGACCTCGGGCTAGTAACCTGCTTCGTGCACAATGTTCGGGGTATAGCACATGGCATTGATCCGTAATGAAAGAGGAAAGGTAAACGGTGAATGTACTTGCCCTAGGTACTGGAGTCAGCTTCGTGCACAATGTTCGAGGTCTATGAAAGACCTCAGGTCCAGTAACCAGCTTCGGGCACAATGTTCGGGGTATTGTACATGTCATCGAAAGTAACGAACGTACTAATAAACGTAATGAATGTACGAATGAAAGTGAGGAATGTACGAATGAAAGTAAGAATTCATGAATGAATGTGTACGAAAGTAACGAACGTAAATGTTAATGATGTAAGTTAAATGAACGAAAGTTAAAGAACGAACGATGAAGATAATAATGATATTATCTGTATGTACGTATGTTGTGTGATCGCATGTATGTAAAGAATGGTTTTAACGAAAGAAAAGTATGCTTTATATAAAACTAGAACTCACTCAGCAACGCTGACTTTTTATGTGTTTCCAGTTGACAGGTAACGTTGCTGGGGATGGCATGGGACGGCTACTCAGCTCTTTTAGGATGGCATTCTTTTGTATAATGCTTTTGTGATGTAGTGTAACGATATATATTTTGTAAGTAATGAACGTTTTATTAACTGGCAAAAGCATTTATAGTAAAATGAAAAGTTACTTCAAGTTTACGCTGCATGATTTTTGTAACGATTATATAATGACGTGTTTTAAGTGTGATGATGACCAGCCGTGAGGTACCCGGGAACGGGGCCTTATATAATATATATATATATAATATATATATATATATATATATATATGTATGTATATATATATATGTGTGTGTGTGTATGTGTGTGTAGGTACATATATATAGTACATATATATATATATATATATATATATATATATATATATATATATATGTAAAACCTCTGAAATCTCCCAGAAATCAATAACACACGATCTCAATCACGTGAATGCGGAATGTAAACGTGATTGGATAGAAGAGAAGATTGAATTGAACACAAATTGCTTCTTTGATTGAAATGAACAACCTATGAAAGGTCTTGTGCAGTTTTCGCACAGTACAGAATGATAGTGAATGAAAAGCTTAATTACAAAACGAAACTAAGCTATTTATACTAAACATTGAGTTCTCGCGCGACAGGCTTTTCGCGCGGCTGATACTTTCGCGTGGAAGCTTTCTTCGCATAGAAGCTTCTTCTCGCGTGGAAACTACTTGTTCTCGCGTGACAGCTTCAACTCGCGTGGAACATGATTTCGCACATGCTGTTTTCAGACTCCGTCTTCGTTCAATCTTCAAATGTTTTACCGAGCCTTGATTAGTCTTCTACAATCTCCCCTAGGCTCGGTGAAACATTGTCAATCAAAATCAACGTTTGCTTTCTTGTACGTTCCTGCATATGCGTACCATTTATTCCTAAGGATTCGGTCAGTCATCCACACATACTGGCAAGATAGAAAATAAACGGACTCATCAGCTGTAATAGGGCAGTGTAAAAGCCTGAGTAAGTCGTCTTTGCCAAACTTCATCAAGTCTGCTGGATCAATGATTCGAAATGACTTGTCAGTGCATCTGATCACAGCGTGACCGGAATCCTTCTCACATCTCCATGATAGTAATTGCTTTAAAGAGTTGGGAGGAACTGGAGCATGCACGGGACTTTCCTGATAAATTTAGGATGTTGATAGACTCGTATTTTCATTGGTGCTTTAGTATTTTCATCTATTCTTGTTGAGTCATCAATCAACTTAGATTTTGCAGTCTTAAAATCTTTAAAATTTGTGCGCATCTCCCTTCTTATCATAGATCTCATCAGTTCAGCTTCACTGTAATTGCTTTCATTAAAGAATGGAGCTTTGCCCATGGAGTAGAGATCAGCAGCACGTAGAGTATGGAAGTCTTGTGTGCTTTTCAGATAATCAATTTCTCCATTCTTCCTTTTTATTACATACAGTCTTTTCTCGCCATCGTAACCCCAGCTAATGACATGAGACATTTCACCATACTTCTGCTTAGGCTTAGAAATGAATAGAAAATGAGCTTCAGTAGGTGGTGGTGGTGCTTTGAACATCAATCCTCCTCTAGTGAATAAAGAAATCTGACCAGTAGAATCTTTCGTTGTAGCAACAGCAGGAGTTTCACCAGTCACAGTCTCAGTTGGGATTTCTCCTTCTTCAAGATCAATGTCTTTAAATAACTCTTGAAGGTTGTTCCCAAAAATGTCTGTATATTCAACAGCTCCAGATGAAGATTGTTGAAAAGAATACAGTTCCTTTTCATACACACTCTCCGTGGCAGGGTCCAGTGGATCATATCCTTCTGGATCACTAACACTTGGTCGATCGACATTATCAGTGTTAGTATCTCCAGTTGGACTCGAAGAGAAACCTGTAGCATTATCTCCATCATTATTATCACCATCATTTCCACCATCATCTCCTCCATCATCATCATCACCATCATTTCCACCATCATCTCCACCATCATTATCATCATTTTCATCATCATCTTCATCGTCATCCTCATCATCTCAGAATCAGCATAATCAACCAACTCTTCATCCTCCTGTTCATGAACAATAGGTAAAGTGAACATGTGCTCTGGTTCAACGAAAGCTGTAGATGTGTAAGCTTCGGTGATAGGTACTTCAGATGAAATAGGAACATCCTCAGTAGTGCTAACACTTGGCTGTTCAGTGGAGGTTTGAGCTTCGTTAACCACTTCCTTTTCTTGAACATTCTCAGTGGGAGGAGGGCTTGGAGATCTTCTACTAGATTCACCAATCACAGTTGTAGACCTTATGATTGGTGGCTGATGAAAATAAGTCTGTGAAATGAATTCTCTCAGCTCATTCAGTTGTCTTTCCAGCCCTGAAGAATAATCAAACATGTTTTTCATCTGTTGTTCTAGAGAAGCTATTCTTGTATCTTTGATTGCAAAATCCAGATGAATCATAGTAATCTGACTCGACGTTTTTTCATTTTCTTTCTTCAGCTCAGCAATCATCTTAACATTTTCAAAACTCTCTTTTTCCAAGTTTTTAACTCTTTCTTCTAGAGTTATATAATGAGGAGAGCTGGTTGATTCCTCTCTCCTTTGAAACTCTGGAGGAGTATTCAAAAACGAGTCAACGTCAAACTCTAAGTTTTCCTGCCTAGGAGGTGTAGAAAAGCCTGATTCAGAAATATTGGTTGCTCCAGAAACAGGAACTGTTTCTGTTTCAGGAGTAGAAGAAGTCACATTGGTTGTCTGATCTTGCTCAGTTTCAGTGACAATCACATGTGTTCGTGGTCTCCTGGGTATAATACCACGACCTCTCTTTCTAGCTGGAAAATCTCTCCTTCTTGCCATACGTTTCTTCGTGAGGATGTACTAGGAGACTCTTCAGGAATATAGTCAGTATCCCTGGCTTCATCATTCGGTCTTGAAGATGTTGGAGTAGTAGGAGCTCGATCTGTTTGTAGAACATAAGGAACATTACCAATCTGGTCACTATCAGTCTCGGAGCTAGAAGCCGAGTGCACTTCTCCTTCCATTCTTCATTCATGTACAGGCTCATCTTCAAACAATTTCTCAATCTCTTCGTCCAAATTATCTCTAGCAGTAGAAGTAGAAGCACCAGTCTGTGCCATCAACAGGTACATCTCCTCCCATCCTCCAATATTCTCATCAACTTCTGCAAATCGACCAATCTTAGCAAAACTTTCACCAGAGCATTTGTTGCCTCTGGCTCCAGTTAGATGAGTGAAAATCTCCTTTTTCACTGTCTGTACTACGTATTTAGGAGATCTCTGAGTAGCAAGCTCAGGATAAGCATCATTTATGACAAGTTGCACAAATCTCGGATACATGATAAACTTTCTCCCTGGATTGGCTGTAGCGTTTTTCAGCATCTCTTGAAATATAACACCAGAAATACTGAATGGAATATCATCCACCAGAGAAACCAATAAGGATCCAAATACAGCACTTAGACTATCCATGCCTGCCATCAAATTACTCAGACAGTGAATTACCACATGAAATAAATATTTCCAGTATGGTGGTAACCACTTCTTTTTCCAAACTTGGATATCTATATTCATATCCTATCCGAGATAGACAATCCATAACTATATCATCATCTAGTCTTGTTGGTGCACCCTCTTGATCATTAAACAGAAGAACTCTGTTTAGTATGGCTGAGAAACTGTCACCCTTTTATCCTTTACAGTGGCTGTGATAATCTGGTTTCCAGCTTGATCCTTTTCTAGAGCAGCAGTGCTCCAGAAAGAATCTATCAACTCGGAATAAATGGCTGGATCAGCAGAAATGGCATAAACAATCCTAGAGTTCTTCAGCCCCTCAATCATAGACGAAAACAGTTCCTTCCCTTCCGGAACCTCGTCTAAGTAGGCAACACAATTATGACTAGCTTTGAAAATCATATTAGCCATCTGCATTGTAAAACAAACTCAAGATCAGAACACTTTTAATATAACTTAATTAGGCCAAATGAAATTTCAACACTTAGAACATTTTAACATTTGAGTCTTTTTACACTTAGAAATTTGAACACTTAAGAACAATTCAACATTTAAAACTAAGTCACATGTGAATACGTGTATTGTACTTAAAGTTTAGCAGCTAAGATTATAGTGTAAAAATCTATTTGAGACATAACAATATCAACACTTAGAAATTTTAAAGCTTTCTGTTATGCGAAAATGAACAGTGCGAAACTGAACATGCGAAATTAACATTCACGCGAAAGCACTTTGCGAAAACTAGGTTTGAGCAAAATTTGTATTTCACGCGAAACCAAAGCTCATGCGAGAACCAGGTTCACGCGACAACCACTTTTCGCGTCCGTTCAAGTTCTGTGCGATTCTCACAACTCCGATTTTCAAATTAACAGTTCAAAAATCGTTTTTAATCCCTGAAATCCATTCCATTCCTGTCGCCCAAGTCCATTATGTGTATTTCATTTATCAATTTCAACATTAAAGTCCATTTTAAAATTTTAGTGTCAAGATGTTAAGTTCATTTTACATTTAATCGCTAAAGTAACCCAAAAAGAACATATTATACCTTTAAATCACACTATGAGTGAAATGACAACACACTACGAATCAGAATCACAAGCAATAACGTGATGATTTCAGAATTTGATTTACAATGAGGAAGCGAAAACGGATTTCAGATGCGAAGCAAGAGAGGTTTTCGGATGAGAGTTTGAGCGAAAAGTGATTGTGTCTAGAATACTGTGACTTTTATACCCCAGACATATCATGTGAAAACTCATTTCGCGAAAGAACCTGTTTCGCGTGACTTCTATTTGTCGCGTGAGATGAAGAATTTTTTCAAAGTTTTCAAATTTTTCAACTTTTAAACTTTTTCAAACCTTTACACAACTGTCAATCTTTTTATTTTCAATGAATTAAGTCAACATAAAATGTTATTTACCAAGTGACCAATTAATTTAATGAATCTTCAATTTCCAAAAATTTTCTTGTTATTTATTTCTCCTAAAAATAAAACACTATAAAAGTGAAATAAAAACAGACACTTACATACAAAATAACGAAAGAATGAAAACAATTAAAGAATCAAGATCGGATTTGCTTGTTTTTGTATAAGAATTTTCATAATGAGATCATATAGTTCTTCGTCAAGTTAAGACTCTGTCCAGCTTTATTTAAAATAACTGGTTAAGTTGATTGTCAATATATTTTGTCCTTTTAAACTTATACTTCAGGTTTTACTCAGAAACATAATGAGTGATATATAACATGTTTTGTGTTTATTTAATATAAGTCAGTGGATCCCACAATCAGAACTTCTGTAAAGTAATTATTATCCTTCAAGACACTATCAAGATTTTCAAGTCACCCTAATTTGACTTAAACCATGCATTGATGATCAGTGATACCATTTATTGTATTCCTAAATATAACTATTGGAGCATAACTAGCCTGAGAAATATTTCTTAACCCGGAATATTAACAAGTTTAAGGACTTACTGACAGCCATCCGGACTTACGTCTGCCCTCTCAAGATGTTTAGGACTTACAGGCCATCCGGACTTACATGCCCCATCTTTCGATTTTTCCTTCCAAAGTTAAAAACTATTCTCAAAATAGAAAATATATACCATATAGTATGTATGTCTTTTAGACATATCTTTTGATTTGTTGTGCTTCTTGGCATCTTATATCCTATATGGCCCTTTTCCTTTTTGGCATCTTTTTGCTCAATTATTTTCTTTTGTGTTTTTCTCATTTTGTCTCTTTTTGTATTTTTTTGATATATATATATAGTTATGATAATCACTAAATCAATCACATACAGGCTTGAGTATGACAAGATTATATCTCTCAGTCTATGTTAGAACATTTTGGCACAGAATCCTGATATGTTCCCCACAAAATCATATTTCTTTAATTCAAGTGTAATCACTCAATTATGATCTTTTCAGTTCTGAAAGCAAAGCCTATCGACATATCAAACATAATCCAAGTCTATTCGTATTTAAGCCTTTGAAAGTACTTAGACTCTGTAGAACTTTGTTATATCATTTCTCATGTAATTATGAAAATTTCTTCTTTTGATTTTGGCAATCCTTTGATCTTAACTCCCCCTAAGACCAAAAATATTTTTTTTCAAAACTTGTTTTTCTAATTTTCTCCCCCTAAAATTGTGATTGTCTTTTAAGAAAAAGAAACAATTGCAATTTTATTCTTTATTAAAAAAATCTTTTTGTGAAGATTCATTAAACCAATTTATCCAAAGTTAATCATTCACAATGATTGCACAAGGAAATCAAATCGAGAATGATCAAATGTCTTGGTAAATAAATCAGCGATATTTTCAGTTGACGGCACTTGTTTTAGATGAATAAGTTTACGATCAAAACAATCGCGAATAAAATGGATGCGGATGTCAATGTGTTTAGTTTTCGAGTGTTGAATGGGATTTTTCACGATGTTTAGTACTGCCGTGTTATCACACCAAATTGGTGTGTCATAAATGTTGAGACCATAATCGATAAGTTGTTGCTGAATCCAGACAAGCTGGGAACAACAACTCGAAGCAGCCACATATTCAGCTTCGGCAGTGGATGTGGACACAATGTTCTGCTTCTTACACTGCCAAGAAATGAGTCGGTTCCCCAACAATTGACATCCTCCTGTGGTCGATTTCCTGTCTAAGTTACAACCACCATAATCACTGTCAGTATAAGCAAATAAATTGAAATCGGAATTTCGAGGATACCAAAGACCAAGTTTAGGTTGAACCTTGAGATACTTGAAAATCCGCTTGACAGCTTTCATGTGTGATTCCTTTGGATCACTTTCATAGCGGGCACACTGACAAACAGGGAACATGACATCCGGCCTGCTTGCAGTAAGATACATAAGGGAACCAATCATTGATCTGTAAAGATGTTGATCAACTGATTCTCCTGATGGATCTGGAGTAAGAGTAGGACGAGAAGCCATTGGAGTTGGAGCTACTTTGGAATCTTGAAACTTGTATTTCTCAAGAATAGTCTGAACATACTTTTCTTGATGAATGAGAATACCAGTCTCAGATTGAGTAACTTGAATACCCAAGAAAAAGGAAATTTCTCCAAGGGAACTCATCTCAAATTTCTTCTTCATCACTGCTTCAAACTCCGTGCACATACTTTCATTTGTAGAACCAAAAATGATATCATCGACATAGATTTGAACCAAAATAATATCATCGCCTGATTTTCGAAGGAATAAGGTTTGATCAATTGCACCTCTTGAATAACCATTTGCAAGCAAATGTTCAGTCAGAGTTGCATACCAAGCACGAGGTGCTTGATGTAAACCATATAGTGCCTTATCCAACTTGTATACATAATCAGGATGATCTGGGTCTTCAAATCCTGGAGGCTGACAAACATAGGTTTCTTCCTTCATTTCTCCGTATAAAAATGCAGTCTTAACATCCATCTGGTACACCTTGAAGTTCATGTATGAAGCAAAGGCTAGGAATATGCGTATTGCTTCTAATCTTGCAACTGGAGCATACACTTCTTCATAATCCAATCCTTCAACTTGATAAAATCCCTGCACCACAAGACGTGCTTTATTCCGAACTATAACACCTTTTTCATCCGTCTTGTTTCGAAAAATCCACTTTGTTCCAATCGGAAGCTTATCCTTTGAAAGTTCAACAAGATGCCAAACATTTAACTTCTTGAATTGCATCAACTCATCCTGCATTGCTTCTATCCAGCTGTTTTCTTTGAGTGCCATTTCCACATTCTTGGGCACTATTTGTGATAGAAAACAAGCATACATACATGTGTTGATTGTCCCTGATCGACTTCTTGTAATTACACCTTCGTGCAATGGACCAATGATTGCATTAGTTGGATGAGTTTTATGTATTCTTAATTGAGGAATCTCATCTGCAACCATTCCATCTTCCAAATTGGTAATATGTTCAACATTATCAATAACCTCTTCAGAATGTTGAGATTGATACACAATAGTTTCTTCAAGTGTGTCATCTGAAATAGGAGTTTCAGAAGCAGTAGACACATTTGGAGATTCTTCAAATAGAACTTGAATGATTTCTATCGGTGTATGTATAGTTTCTGAAGAAGATGAAGATAATGGAGAACTTAACGATTCTTCCAGCTCCTGAGTAGGAATTTGTTCTGAAGGAACATCTAATGACTCAGAACAGGCAGATACTGGTACAGAAGCTGTAGGAATATCTTTGGATGATGAAGCAATAGCAGAATCATCAGAAATCAAAGATGGAAGTTCCTCAATTATTTTGTTTTCCAAGGAGATTGCTTGAGTAGTAGAATCTGCAGATAAGGTTTAGAAATTTTAAAATTTATGAACAAAGATTCATAATCATAAACCCATGAAGGAGCTGAACCTGCATCAGTTATGTTAAGCTCGTGCCAATCAATGTTAAATGACTCGATTATTTGTCTAGTTATTTATTATAAACACGATATGCAACTTTATTGGCAGCATATCCCACAAAGTAACATTCATCAGCCTTTTCAGAAAATTTTGAACTAGATTCAGTTGTATGCAACAAATTGCAACAACAACCAAAGGCTTTAAAATATTTAACTTTGGGTTTGTGTTTATAAAATATTTTATAAGGAGTCTTATTTAATCTTTTGTTGATTAAAGCACGATTCTGAACATAACATGCAGTATTTACTGCTTCAGCCCAAAAGAACAAAGGTAATTTGGCAGCAAATATCATTGTTCTAGCAGCTTCAATCAATGTTCTATTCCTTCTTTCTGCAACTCCATTCTGTTGTGGAGTGCCAGCAGCACTGAATTGTCTTGCAATTCCCTTGACTTCACAAAACTCATTCAGAGTTTGATTGCAAAACTCTGTCCCATTGTCACTTCTGATGCATTTTAACTTTTTCTCTGTCTGATTCTCCACCAAAGTAATGAACTTGATCAAAAGGTGTGGAGTTTCATCCTTAGATGCTAAGAAAAACACCCAAGTAAATCTAGAAAAGTCATTAGTAACAACCAAACAATAAGATCTTCGACCCAAACTTAAAACACTTACTGGACCAAAAAGAACCATGTGTAAGAGTTGTAAGATTGATTCGACTGAGTTATGTGCAACTGGTTTGTGAGGAAGTTTATGTTGTTTACCCTTTGAACATGACAAACAATGTTTATTTAATTGAAATTCTTTTCAGTAAACCAATAACATGATTTCCACGTACAAGTTTATTCATGTTTTTAAGATTGACATGTCCTAATCGACGATGCCATAACATGGAATCATTCTCCGAGGCTTTGGATAGTAAGCAAGAAGCTGTTACCAATGAATTAGAACAATGCATATCAAGAAGATATGTGTCATTGTCTCTCGGAGTCCTCATCAAATCCATTCATCTGGAACAACAAAACCTGGTTTTAAAATTAAGCATTCTTTGTTAGTAAAGTGTGTAGAATATTGTTTGTCACAGATTTGAGACACACTTAACAGGTTATGTTTTAATTCCTCAACAAAATTAACATTCTCAAAACTAAGGACGCTGTTTATAACTGTACCACGTTTTGTTATACGTCCTCCTTTGTCTCCTGCGAAAATCACTCTTCCTCCGTTATATGACTGAACATCTTGTAGTAATGATAAATTCCCAGTCATATGTCTTGAACAACCGCTATCTACATACCATAGACTTTCAATAGCCTTTTGCGGTTGTCCCTGCATAAGTAATAAAATTACTTAGTTTTTGGTACCCAAGTCAAACATGACTTGAGCACATTATGTGTTGCAGCAAGACAAAATGATTTGATATTATTATGTTTTGTTTGCACATCATTCTTTCATTTATGCTTTTAAGCTTGACATTTTCCTTTACATCATTAATCAAATTCTTATCCCGTTTGACATTAAAATCATTAACAACCTTTGATTTCATATTATTTGAAAATTTTCCACGAGTGAAAAACAGTTTTCTATTATGAGAAATAGAATTATGAAATCTTTGTTTACTTAATGATTTTTTTCGGAAAGGACAATTGTTTGCCAAATGATTTGTGTTTCCACACTGATAACATCTCTTTTGTTGTGTGTGGAAAACAAACTGTGGATGACAATTATGAAAATTGTCATAAAAATCAAAGTCAGATTGACTAGGTTTAACTTTCTTCACAGTCTCACGAATCTTTGCCTCGTTAGACAGTTGCAAATTCATCTTTTGCAGATTCGAGGAAATCGATGAATTATGACCACTTTGGATTGGAGATTTGGCAGTTTTGACTTTTAGAATTGGTGATGTTGGAATAGGAACAGTCTTTGATTCTGCTGGAGTAGGACCAGACTTTGAATTTGCTGGATGAGGACCAGGCTTAGATATACGGATTGGTGCTGGAGAAGTACCAGGCTTTTGAATTTTCAGATTGAATGTAGATGAATCATTCACTTGCAAATCTGGGCTACAAACATCTTGATTCACAAGGTTAGCATTATAATGAAGTTTATTTTTAAAGAATCGAGAATTCGTTTCTTTAAAAATATGTTCTTCATTTTCAATTAAACCTTTTGAAACAAATCTACTTTTAAAATCCTTTTCAATTCTTTCTTTCTGATTTATCCTTTGATTTGCATTCAAATTATTTTTACAATTAGATTTCATCTCATTCAAATTAATCAACTTTTCATTTCCATACAAAGTTTGTTTACAATCAGATTGTAAAACTTTTACATTCTTATTTTTCAAATTTTCTCTCTCATTTTCTCCTTCACTATCACTCTCCCATTCTTCAACCAACCCATCCACCTTCAATTTATCTGCACAAAAGTTTTCATGTGATTGTTTAGGTTTAGGTACTATGATAGGATCAACAGATAAATTTACTTTGACTGAAGGTTTTAAGTCTTGAGATGGAGAGAAACCAATCCCATAGACCATATCAGCATCATAAATGTTATCAGATAAAGGTAAACATGAATAATCATGATTAATTGGAGGAGCAATGTTAGAAAACCCAACACCACATTTTCCTCCTTTGATCTTCTGAGTCATTTGTGACTTGATTATTCCTTCAACCATTGTTGATGAAAGTTCAAATTTCTCAGCAGTTAATTTAGCCGTGGCTAATTCACTTTTAAGTCTATTAATTTCTAAAGCGAGTTCATTTTTTCTATTTGTCAAGTCATTATTGGTACACTCTTTATCATGAAGATTTAATTTTAAATTATATATTGTTTTGTTTAAACTTCAAGTTTTTCTTTAAAATCTTTTATTTGACTTGTGTTTGCAAGCTTGATACTGAAGTTTTTCAACTTCCATTATCAAGCTCTCATTGTGAACTCTGTATTTTTGAACTTTCTCAACACATAAATTTTTGCACAAACCATCATATACCTTGGGTTCAGAAGTTTCCCCTTCAGCCTCTTCTACCTTCTTGACCATGAATGATTTCAGTTCATCAGCTGGTTCTTTCACTGGAGCAACATCAACAGTCTTTGGATAAACACATGGCTTTTGATTGGAGGCTCGACAGTGTACTCTTCAATCACACTTTCTTCTTCAGCAACCTTCTCAACCTGATATTTCTTCTCAATTGTCTCCTTTTCTTCAACTTTCTCCCTCTCTTCTTCCACTGTAGCAAACAAACCCTCCAACAAATCATCAGACACGAATTCAGCAAACAGATTTTCTTCTTCTTCTGGTTCTGGAACAATCTTTGCAATAAATGCAGTAGACAAATGTAGATCAAGGGCTTCCATTTGATCCGACCAATCATATTCAGCATTGGTTTGAGAAACTAATGCTTTAGTACCACCAGAAGTACTTGTTTTGTCTTTCTTCGGCTCTATCTCCACAGTCACCATCTTCTTGGGGCCTTCTGTTTGACCAGTCTTTGGTTCAGTACACTCTCTAGCGAAATGACCTGGTTTGTCACAGTTGTAACACCTCAGGTTAGACTTGTCGAAACCGATTTTGCTAGAGTTGTTAACGCCAAACATTTCGTCCCAGTTCTTCTGGCAAAGTTCTTAGCCCTGTAAACAACCATGGCCATTTGATATTGATGTCATTCTCTTCAACATCATCAGGATTGACTTGTTGAAGATCATCAACTAATACATTTGGAGCAGTAAGTCTTCCGGCCATGAAAGCTTCATAACTTGACATGAATGTGGTGAACAGAGCAAGATGCTCCTCAGCAATCTGAACAGTCTGCTTTGATGGGTTAGTGGTAGCAACATAAGCATGTTGACTACTTTGAGAATCTTGAGATTAGAGACTTGTTGATGGATGATGGGGGAATAGAGTTGAGCAGCTAGAACATGAACTTGATGGTTTACAGCTGGTTGCATATAAGAAGATGCTGAACTTCCAGATTGTTGTTGCTGACACATTTGTGTATAACTGACATAGTAATTCGGATTACTAGCCATCTTTGCATAGAGAGCAGTTCCTTCAGCACCCAGAGAACTGAGATGATTAGCAGCTCGCTGCTTATCATCCATAGCATAAGACTTGATAGTTGAAATGAGATCAGTCAACTGAAGAGTATACAAGTCTTTGGTTCTCTTGATCAATGTACAGTTGTTATTCCAACTGTAAGGAAGTGAATTTAACAACTTCTTGTTTACGGTGATGGGTTCCAGAGTAATACCCGCACTCTTCATTTTTGTTACCAGTCTAACAAACCTGGCCATCTGAACTTCCAGCTCTTCACCAACAATATGATTAAACATGTTGAATTCTTGATTCAACATATCCTTTTTGCTCTCTTTCATGTCTTTGTTGCCCATAATCTGAGACTCCAGAGCATCCCATAATACCTTAGCACCCCTGAACTCTTGAAACTTTTGTGAAATTTCAGTAGTCAATGCCATAGTGATGGCAGCATAAGCTTTATCATCAAGTTCCAACCTCTTGATGTCATCTTCATCCCACAAATGTTCAGGTTTCTGAACCATCTCTCCTTTATCATTTTTATACAACGGAATGTAAGGACCATACTGGATTGATCTCCACATCTTCGGTTCCGTGTAAATAACATATGTCTCAAATCGGAAAGCCCAATCAGAATAATCATCTTCACAGAGAAGCCTCGGTGGCTTGTTACCAGTACCAATTTCCGTGTCGAGATGAAGTGAAGCAGTAAGATGCTTGAAATTCGGTGTTGTTGAAGCCATAGTGATCAGAAAGTCAAAACTCAGGTTTTCGTGCGAAATATGAAGTCGTGCGAAAATAGATTTCGCGCGTCACAATTTTCGCGCGAGATAGCAGTGCGTGCGAATTTCCAAGTTACCTTTTCACGCGAAATCGCACAAAAAGGTGATCTAACTGTCTGAGCGAAAACACCCCGTTTTCGCACGCGAAAACTTACAGATCAAGCGGAAATTGTCAATTTCGAGCAGAATCTAATCTCCAACAGTTCGTTCAAGCGAAAACCACCTCCAAATCAATGAATATGTCTGATTGAACCCATTTTAATCCAATTTTAATGAATTTGGGTCAATTTTAAGTTTAATTTTGATTAAAATTCACTTAAAGTCCACTAATTCAGTTAAAATCGGTCCAAATCAGTCCAAATCCTCCAAAATCGAGCAGAATAACATCTTCATATCAGAATCTAAAGTGATCAAAGATGAATTTCTTCAAATATGAGTAAAACTCAATCCAAATCTCTTCCAAATCGTGGTTCTAGAGCCTAATGCTCTGATACCAATTGTAAAACCTCTGAAATCTCCCAGAAATCAATAACACACGATCTCAATCACGTGAATGCAGAATGTAAACGTGATTGGATAGAAGAGAAGATTGAATTGAACACAAATTGCTTCTTTGATTGAAATGAACAACCTATGAAAGGTCTTGTGCAGTTTTCGCACAGTACAGAATGATAGTGAATGAAAAGCTTAATTACAAAACGAAACTAAGCTATTTATACTAAACATTGAGTTCTCGCGCGACAGGCTTTTCGCGCGGCTGATACTTTCGCGTGGAAGCTTTCTTCGCATAGAAGCTTCTTCTCGCATGGAAACTACTTGTTCTCGCGTGACAGCTTCAACTCGCGTGGAACATGATTTCGCACATGCTGTTTTCAGACTCCGTCTTCGTTCAGTCTTCAAATGTTTTACCGAGCCTTGATTAGTCTTCTACAATATATATATATATATATATATATATATATATATATATGTACATATATATATATATATGTACATATAATATATATATGTACATACATATATATATATATGCACATATACATATATATGTACATATACATATATATATGTACATATACATATATATATGTACATATATATATACATATATATATACATATATATATATGGTTTGATTATTTTGAGAACTCTTATTTTTTATGAGAATTCTTTAACTAAATCCTAACCATAGATCAAGAAATAAATAGATAAGATTTGTCAAATATTTTTTTATTCTAAAAGGTATAAATGTCATTTAACTCAACCATCAAAATTCAGATTATAACAAGTGTTATCCTTATCCCCTTATTTCTTTCTTCTTTATATTTAAAAACTTTACTGTTGGATCATGATGAGGCTGGTGCAACCAAATTCACTTCATAGTCACTTTGATACTACATCAAAGGGCTTCCGAAGTCAAGCAAGAGATCTTCCGAGAGTCTAAGGAACAACAGCTGAAGATATCTTCCGAAGACAAAGTCTGATGAAAGAGCTGAAGACAAAGTCTGAAAGCTTCCGAAGACAAAGTCTGATGAAAGAGCTGAAGACAAAGTCTGAAAGCTTCCGAAGACAAAGTCTGATGAAAGAGCTGAAGACAAAGTCTGAAAGCTTCCGAAGACAAAGTCTGATGAAAGAGCTGAAGACAAAGTTTGCTTCCGAAGACAAAGAAGACTCCAAGCTTCGGAAGAAGCAGTCTTCCGAAGTATAAGTGCCTTCGGAAGAAGTTATCCTTCCGAAGCACTTTATCCTTCGGAAGACAATGCTATGTCCAGCAGATAAAGGTATGGTCCTGTCAGTCCGCATGCAGACCTCTGACACAGCATGGGTGACACAGCATGGGTTCTTCCTAAAAGACCATGCTGTTGACCATACTTTATTCTACTGCTCACCTTTTTATGATAGTACATGTTACCAACTTTAGTTGGTGACAAGGTAAGTCAGGGACATGTCCTGACTACCAACTCTCAGGCATGCAAAATGTCTGAAAGACCTCACTAGAGTCTTGTAGTATAGATGTAAGGTTAGAGGTGTCCAGCTGGAATCAAAGTATTCCCGGCTGTAGGTAGTATTATATATATCTTCTCCCTGTAACTCTTTAGAAAAGTGATTTGAGTCCAAGTGTCTTGTAATCCTTTGAGTTGAGAAGCAATATATAAAAGTACCTTGAAAATTGCTTGCTGTGTTAATTTCTTACTGCTTGTTACTTGTTATATTGTGATCAACTCTTCCTAAAGACTGCTTGCCGAGTGTTGATTCACAGTGAGTTGAGAGAAAAACCACCCGAAATCCGATCCTGCAATTGGTACCAGAGCTCCAGGCTCTTGATTGTGAGATCTTACCATCCTAATCAACCTGTTTTTCACTCCTCACCACAATCCACTCACTCAAATGGCTGCTCTCTCCAAGGCTGATATGGAAACTGGTACCTTGACCAAGTCCCCATGATCACCCCTGAAGACTTTGACACATGGTGTATCAGGATGGAAGGCTTCATCAAGTGTCAAGATTCAAGGATGTGGGACTCCATTGTCAATGGTCCTTTCATACCAAGCACTACATCTGCCACTGGTAATCGCATCATTCCAAAAGATGTTGATGATTACTCAGAGGAAGATAGGAAGAGAATAGAGCTAGATCAAAGGGCTATGACTTGTCTCCAAACTGCTCTTCCCAACTCCGTCTACAGACGCTTCAAGAAGTGCAAGACTGCTAAAGATTTATGGGAAGCTTTGAAGCTAATGTATGAGGGATCCAAGGAAACTCAAGAGAACAAGAAGGATCTCTTGAAGCAGCAGTTTGAGAACTTTACTTTCAAGGCTGGTGAGACCTTGACTCAACAATACTTCAGGTATGTTGAGCTAGTAGATACTCTGGCGGATATTGGAGTAGCTCTTGAGAACAGAGACATAGTTAGGAAGTTCATGTCTTCTCTTCCTAAACTATGGACTCACTACTGTGTTGTCATCAAGAGAACTTCGGACCTTAAGACTCTTTCTCTTACAGAGTTGTATGGTATCCTAAGTGCATTTCAGATGGAGATGAACATGCAGAACTCCTCTGATCACTCCAATAACCAACTGAGTTCAGCCCTTCATGTGGTTGAAAGGGAAAGCATAGAACCACAGCATCCCTTGCTATGCTACCCTGACAACTCACATACTGGACCCTTTATTACTCTACCTGAGACTCCAAAGTCTCAAAAGGTTCAACACAACTCCTTTCAGGACGGTTGTGCCTTTGTCTCTGGAAGTGGACACTCTGGTGATTTTCAATACTGCTTTGATGATCTTGAGTGCTTCAATCCAGATGATGTGGAGTACATGGACATTGTCCAGCAGATGGCTCTTTTAACTTACAGAGCGAAGAAGTTCTTCAAGAGAACTGGAAGGCAATTCCCTCAAAACCCAGTCAACAGCAAGTTTGGGTTTGATAAGAGCAAAGCAAGGTGCTACAACTGCAACCAACTTGGTCACTTTGCTAGGGAATGCAAGGCTCCCAAGAACAACCCGGGAACCCCACAGGCCTCCACACATCCCACTGCTCCCAAGCATGAAGAAAAGTCAACTGAAACAGCTGCTGTTGCTCAAGAAGTTGACTGGAGCTTCATGGTACAGGATGTGACTCCCGCTCAAGCACTCATGGCCGGAACAGATGATGATCAGGTATATGAACATCTTTGTACTGCTGCCTGTATTGCTAAAGTTAAACTTTATAAGGATTACATTTCGGAAATCAGATCTGAGGTTGAGTCTTTAAATGTGCTAAAATCTGACTTTAAAAGAGCTGAATCTGACTATCAAAAGAAAATTGATGAGTTAGAGAAAACTGTGTCTCTTTTAAAACATGAAAAGACTAATATAAGACTCAAATCAAAGATCTGATCTCCAAACTTTCTGAAGTTCAAGCCCAGTTAGTCACAGCTGAGGCTCAGGCCAGGAAGCAAGCTATTGCTGAGCAAAGCTTCCAAACTATTCTTGCATCAACCTCTCATTCCAAAATGTTTTATCAAAACAAAGAAGGGTTGGGAACCAGTGAAATAGCTCCACCACACTCTTATGAGTCTATAAGACTACCTAGATGTGGTACTGAAGAGCAAGAGGTTCCAACTGCTGACCCTTCTCCATTGGAACTAGAGGATGAAGCAAAAATAGTGGCCTCCACAGGGGAGAAACAGGAGGATACACCCATCTCCACCTGTGATGACCAAATCCTGACCACCAAGGCAAGAAGAAGCAGAGCTAAAGCTGCTAGAAGGACTGCTAAGAAGGTTGCAGAGTCCAAGCTTAAGTTTGACCCTAAGCAAAAGGGGGTCTTCATTTCTGCCGGATTTCAAGTGGTAGGTACTCCTGATTCAGGAAAGGAGTGTAGTACCAGCACTCCTGTCCTACTGAAGGATCAGAAGTTAAAAGGGAAAGTTGCTGATGAAGAGAAGAAACCCAAGAAACAGCAACTTGCAAGTTCCCAGAAGACTAACATCGCATGCATAATGTGTGGTTTGCACAACCACATGGCTAAAGATTGTTACTACAATCCAGCAAGCACACATTATGCAAATAATGTTAGAAAAGAAGTAGTCAGAGAAGGTTTCTCAGTTGGACCACTTCAAAAGGTCCAAATGATGAAAAAGGGAAAGTTGGTCTCGGAAGCCAAGTTGCTTTCGGAAGAAACTGCTTCTTCCGAAGGGAAAGTGGCTTCGGAAACCAAACCTTCTAAGGTTCGGAAGAACAAGAAGGCTCCCTTGAAACCATCTCAGAAGAAGACTACTTCGGAAGAAAAGGTGGTGAAGGCTTCTTCCGAAAAGAGAGATGCTTCGGAAGAAGACCATGCTGCAAAAGCTTCAACAAGCTCATCCTCAAAGATCAACCAAAGGATGGATTGGAAGATCAAGGAAGATGCTGCAGCCCAGACCTCTTCTTCAACAATGACCTCTATTGAACCCCATTGCATATCTTTTGGTTCAATTATGTCACTATCTTTGGAAGAGCCCAAGACCTGCAAGGATTGGGCTTCCAAACAAAACTAACCATCTCATCTTATGTGCAGGGACATCCATTTGACAAGAACAACAATATCTGGATTGTAGATAGTGGATGCTCCAGGCACATGACAGGGAACAGATCTCTCCTTCAACAATTCCAGAACTGTGATGGAGGGCCTGTCCAGTTTGGAGGTGAGGCCGGAGGATATATTTCTGGCAGAGGAAGTATATCCAATGGCAGAATAAACATTGACAAAGTTCACTTTGTCAAACAGCTTGAACACAATCTGTTAAGTGTTTCTCAATTCTGTGACCAGAAGCATCAAATGCTTTTCACAGAACATGAGTGCATTATCCTCAGACCAGGGATGACAATTCCTCCGGAATTGGTGCTTCTCAGATCTCCCAGGAAAGGGGATATGTACAAGCTAGATATGAACAAAGCTTCTCCTATGGGTGAAGTATCATGCTTTCTTTCCAAAGCTGATAGTGATGAGTCAACACTATGGCATAAACGCATGTGTCATGTGAATTTTAAAACAATGAATAAATTGGTTAAAAATAACTTGGTACATGGTTTGCCTAAAAAGGAATTTTCTGCAAAGATAACTGTGTTGCATGACTGAAAGGGAAACAACACAGATCATCTCATAAATCCAAATGTGTTAACTCTATCACTACTCCATTACACTTATTGCACATGGATCTTTTTGGTCCTACAAGTATAATGAGCATTGGAAGGAAATCATACTGCCTTGTGATCGTTGATGATTTTACAAGATTTACATGGGTATTCTTTTTAAGAAGTAAAGATGAAACTGCTGAAACTTTAAAATCTTTTATTCTTAAAATAGAAAATCAAACTGATCACAAGGTTAAGATTATTAGAAGTGATCAAGGGACTGAGTTTAAGAACTTCGTTCTTGACTCATTCTATGACTCAAAGGGATTGCCAGACAATATAGTGCTCCCAGAACTCCTCAACAAAACGGTGTTGCTGAGAGGAGGAACAGGACACTTATTGAGGCTGCTCGGACCATGTTAGCTGATTCAAAGCTGCCTCTAACATTCTGGGCAGAGGCAGTCAGCACTGCATGCTATGTGCAGAACAGGGTTCTTGTAGTAAAGCCCCATGGAAAAACTCCTTATGAGTTATGGAACAAGAGGCCACCGTTCATTGGCTTTCTAAGGTCCTTTGGCTGTAGGTGTACCATACTTAACACAAAGGACAACTTGGCAAAGTTTGCTGAGAAGTCGGATGATGCTATCTTTATTGGATACTCTTCTAGCTCCAAAGCTTATAGAGTATACAATATTAAGAATCAACAATTTGAGGAGTCATCCAACATAGTTGTTAATGAGCACACTCCTTGTGTTAGGGGGAATGGACCTGAGTATATTTTGATTTAGAATTGTTTCCAAACTATTCTAAACATCTTGTGAGAATGTTTCAGCTGGAACAGGTGCTCAAAGTGATGCTGATGCTGATGCAGGTCAACTATATGAGCTTCCCAGACCTATTCCAAATTCTCCAAGAGCTGAAGGGCAACAAGCTTCAACTATTCACAGATCTGACAGTGTAACTATCTCCAGAAATAGTGAAGCTTCAACAAGTGAATCACTTGATCAACCTCAAAGTTCCTCAGGTGATCCATTACAACACCAGGTTGAGGGAGGTGGTATTCTGAAGGAACAGGCAACTGTTAATACTACTTCACAACCAACCATTGATGATGTTTCTCAATCATTCAATCAGTCCTCATTGAATGACTCTGAAACAGCAGTTGGACAGAGTGATCCAGTCCCTGATCAGAATATGTCTAACTTGGACTTATCTCTGCAACTGGAAGTGATTCCTCGTCTTAGGATTCACAACACTCATCCAACTGAGAACATCATAGGGGATGTCTCTGAGGGTGTGAGAACAAGAAGACAGACTCATCATGGGAATGTCTGCTTGTACTCATGCTTCTTGTCTCAGATGGAACCAAAGAAGGTAGAAGATGCCTTAAAAGATAGTAGTTGGGTTGAATCGATGCAGGAGGAGCTGCTTCAATTCAGAGACAAAAGGTCTGGAATCTATGCCCACTACCATCTGGTCAAGTACCCATAGGCACTAAATGGGTATTCAGGAACAAGAAAGATGATAGAGGCTTGATTATCAAGAACAAGGCAAGACTAGTAGTTCAAGGATACACCCAGGAGGAAGGAATCGATTATACTGATGTCTTTGCACCTGTTGCAAGACTTGAGGCAGTTAGGATCTTCCTTGCTTATGCTGCATCCAAGAACTTCACAGTCTACCAACTTGATGTCAAGTGTGCTTTTCTATATGGGGATATAGATAGGGAAATCTATGTGTGTCAACCTCCAGGATTTGAAGACCCACAGCACCCCAACTATGTGTGCAAACTGGATAAAGCTCTATATGGGCTGCACCAAGCACCTAGGCTGTGGTATGAGACTTGTCTCAGTTTCTCCTGAAGAATGGATACACTAGAGGTACCATTGACAAGACTCTTTTCATCAGAAAGAGTGGAGAAGACATTTTGCTTGTACAAGTCTATGTGGATGACATCATATTTGGTTCTTCAAACGACCAAATGTGAAAGGACTTTGAAAGCATTATGAAGCAGAAGTTTGAAGATGAGTTCCATTGGAAAAATGGACTTTTTCCTTGGGATCCAGGTAAAACAGATGAAGGAAGGGTTCTTCATAAGTCAATCTAAGTATGTCTCTGACATCTTAGAAAGATTTGAAATGAAGGACTGTAAACCAGCCAAGACACCCATACCCAGAAACCATAATCTTTGCCCTGACCTTGAGGGGGAGGATACTGATCAACATCAGTATAGAGCAATTATTGGTTCTCTGATGTATCTTACTGCAAGTAGACCAGATATCATGTTTGCCATATGCATTTGTGCAAGATATCAGGCTGCTCCAAAGGTGTCTCACCTAGCTGCTGCAAAGAGAATCCTCAGATACCTCAAAGGAGCACCTAAACTAGGTCTCTGGTATCCAAGAAATAGTGATTTCAATCTCTATGGATACTCTGACAGTGACTATGGTGGCTGCAACATTGACAAGAAATCAACATCAGGAGGATGTCAATTTTTGGTGGAAGGATTATCTCATGGCAATGCAAGAAACAATCCTGTGTCTCTACATCAACTGCTGAAGCTGAATACATCGCGCTGCTAGCTGCTGTGCTCAACTGCTATGGATTCAAAATCAGATGTTAGATATGGGTTCAACTTCATGACTACTCCTATCCATATTGACAACAACAGTGCTATCTCCATTACTGAGAATCCAGTGAAGCACTCCAAGAAAAAACACATTGATATCAGGTATCATTTCATTAGAGATATCCATGAGAAACAGCTGATAAAGTTAATCAAAGTTGACTCAAATGAACATATGCTGATTTGTTCACAAAGGCATTTGATGAACAAAGATTTAAGTATCTCATATCAGCAATTGGGATGATAAACATTGAATAACTACCTCTTTTGAAAAACCTTTTTAAATGAGTAATGTCTTGTGTCAATACAATTTAAGCCCGGTTACAAAAGATCTTTTTAACTATTCCAAGTGTAAATTCCTTCCGAAGAGGAATTCTCTCGGAAGATATCCTTGATATCTTCCGAACCAAATTCCTCAATGGAAATTTTCTTTCGGAAGAGTTTGTGGTCTCGGAAGAAGCGATTGATTTTATATCAGATCTACTTCCGAAACTTTATACAACTCTCCATTCGGAAAGACAACTTTACCTTAGGAAGCAATGACTTGCTTCGGAAGAGAAATTGCCTTCAGAAGAAAATTAAAATTAAATGTTTTACCTTTTTACCTTCGGAAGTTAAGATTTTACTTGTAATGGATATCTTTTGGGCCCACCACTCTGTAAAAAGTAAAAATTTTGTACTTGATGGTCAGATTATTTAAAATTATCCTTGCCGCCAACATCATTTCTCCGCAGTAAAACCACCATACCACCCACAGTAAACCCCAAAACAGTACCCTATCACGCCTCTACTACTGTTCATCCCTTTTAAATAATCTGACTGACAAATTCATCTCTTTACCACTTACAGCCCTAACTATTCCCTTCACTGTAAAACCCTCAAATTCATCCAAATTTCAAGCTTACCTTTTCTTGAATGGCGCAAAACCTCAGCACAACCAAGTCGCGGTACTTGATTCATCAAGGGATGCGGACTTTACCCAAATCATCACCTTTCTCACCGAATCCACCTATCTCACTGCACTACAGTTAACCCACCGTATACTCCAACCATATGTCAGAATTTTGGACGCAATGGTGAAAGCAGTACTGAATGGGGGTTCGAGTCTGAGAACCCGAGTTTGTGGCAAGAGTTGGTCATCAATGAACAGATCATAGGGAGCATCTCGAGCTTCACGATGATGGGGCTCCTACTGAGTTCCCAAGAAGACTGGAGGCACCTATATCCTCATGGGATATGGAGGCGATGTCAGCAGATATCTACGGTATACAAGTTCAACTTCTCTTACCATTGGAGTTCTTGCTGCACATCGTTCTACACTGCCTCTCCAACAAATCAGGGGGTGGGATCAAATCCCATATGAAACTAGGATGCCTAGTTCATGGGTTGGTGAGAGGCCTCAGATTCAACTACTCACGATTTGTGTTGAATAACCTAATCACCAATCTGAGCAGAGATACATTCTTCATGTATCCCCGATTTCTTCAATATAATCAACTGTGAGATGGAACCAAGCAAGCTTGTCTGCGTAGCTGCTCTTCCTGTTCCACATATGAGGCCTACCATCTTCAAAATCCTGAAGAAGATGTCCACCAACTTCACTGGACGGTACACTCCATTACCTCCAGCGATGACTGAGCGCATAGCTCCTGGTGACATCCTGTTATTCCCACAGGTGATGAACCCACACCAGCAACATCAACACAATACCAAAGCCTTCTTTACCCATCAAATCTACATATCAGAAACGCCCCAAACGAACCCTTGTTCAATCTACTCTGATTGAACAAGCTCTCCTGTTCACACCGAAACGACTAGTGGAATCATGGGCTCCCACTCAGTCGGAGGTCACACCATCCTTCACATTTGACCTCAATGTGGGTTTGAGCCTCCTCAGTCTCAAACCCCTGAGCCCGAACTCAAGCCTTTAGCCGCAGGGTGAGTCTCTACACTCCCTGTGCAGCTTTTAGGGACAGCCCACTAAAGGCTCAATGCTGTAGACATTGATCTAAGTCCCGGGTCAGTAGGACTAACCACCCTCTCTTTCACTGACCTTTTACTCCGTACTGATGAAGAGATACATCTCCTGGCCATGGCCATGAAGTTGATCTACAACACCCTCTGAAAGATCAACAGAGCCAGGAGGGACCTTGTCTCTATCCCCCATCAGCAGCAAGTACTGAGGTGAGTCCCACTGGTGGAGGGGACTCATGTAGACTCAGCTGCCATACTCAGAGTCTCTCATGAGCTTCAGGACAGTGGTAACATCATTAGGACTGAGTCTACGGCAACTTTGCCATTGACATCTCTGAAAGAGATGACTCTGAGCAAAGGAAACCAGGGTGCCAAGAAACCACATCTGGTGGTGAGAGTGAGCATACTAGGGTGTTATCTCATCTCCCCGTGATTCTTTATGAAGATGAGGGTAGTATCAACTAAACACTTCAGTACTTGCTTTCTAAGGTCTCCAACCTGGAATCACAGGTGAGGATCTTAGAATCAAGGACTGCCACTCAGCAACTTGAGATTAACTCTCTCAAGGCTCAACTAGCTGAGAAACAGACGGAGAGGTCTGTTAGGCATGTACCAATTCAGGTCTCAATGACTTCTTCCTCTAGCTCATCTAGCTCTCAAGATGATGCTACCAAAAAGGGGGAGAAAGTTCAGAGACAAACACCTATGGAACCACAGACCAATTCATTTACCCAACTAATCACACTACCTGAGTCATCTCCTTTCTGGAGATTGACTCAAGGATGCTTCAAGATCTCTACAGACTTTTCACAAAGTTTGTATTGAGATCATCCCTAGAACAGCCCAGCCCCGACACACACTTGCTTACTTTGGGGCTGAGGAGCTTCAAAGACTGACTGCACCTTCTACCACTGTGGAAGAAGTGGTCAACCTAAGGTCTTCATGGAACCTGAGATTAGCTTCGAAGGGAAAATGGGGGACTGATGGCCCAGCAACTAAAACAGATGGGACAGAATTTGCAGCAGTCTCATCTTCCGAAGCTCAAGCTGAAGCTTCGAAGCCCAGTATAGAAAGCCTCGGAAGAACAAGAAAAAATCTTCCGAAGCGAAATAGAAGCTGCGGAAGGCTTGTTTCAGATGTCCGAGGAGCGACCATCACAGATGTCATTGCTGACATAGCATCGAGGTGGGCAGGGAGGACACTTCTGAAACTTCTCCAATCCAAGCACCAGCTGAACTTCTATCTCAATCACAACCTCCATCAAGAACCACCACAGTCAAGCACCATCAAAGACAAGGCAAAAGAAAACTGACTGCGGAAGAGCTTCAGGAGGAGGAAAGGATTGAGAAGGCTAAAAAGAAAGGGGGTTTCCAACTGAAAAGGTGCTAGCTGCCAGCTCTAAGGCAGCTGCAGCCAATCAGGAAGAAATCAACCTGAAGAGAAGAACAGCACTCATTGACCAGCTCATCAGTCTTGGAGCTGTCAATGAGGAAATACTCCTGTACCACTAGAGGAGTTGGTGACTTTAGAGAGGTCAACCAGGCTACAACAAGAAAGGGAAGCCAGGTTGGCCTTGGAGAAGGCAGAGGAAGAGCAGAGGGAGGCAGCCCTGAAGCTGAGAGAGGAGAGGATCAAATTCATACTCTCAAGAGGCTTCAGTCTTCCTGAACTGTCTCCACATGACAATGACATGATCCTGCTGCTCCACAATAAAGAGCAGGATCAAATGGAGAAGGAAAGGAAGAAGGCTGCTAGGGAGAAGCTAAAAGTGAAAAGGAAGAGGGAGGAAGAGAAGGAGGTCACTGCCACCAGAAGTCAACTGACAAAGCCTGGATGAAGGACTATCTCCGGGCACATGGCTTCTCTGGTAGGCAGGTGGGACCTATGTCCGAAAGGACACTCCGGGATAGTCAGTGAAATAAAAGCTGACATCCGTTTGGGAAAAGGAAGGAGATGTACAGGAGGATGAAGGGAATGGTTTTCACCCCAGCCACTCAATCCACAGCCACAACCCACTCCTGAACCAACCCTTTTCCCATCAAACCTGAACCCACTGATGAAACCTTCACCCCAACCCACAACTCTACCCAAACCTACCACATCACCTCAACCACCCCAAACTACCCATCCTAAAACCCAAGACTCAACCCAAACCACTAAACCTAAGCCTACCCAACAACAACCAAGACCATCCTCTCAGCCTCCTAACATCTCTCCTTTGAGGAGATTAAGGAGTTCAAGACAAGGCTCTCAATTGCACTACTTTGAGCAGCATCTCCTGTGAGGGAGAGGTATCAACATCACCTATGTTGATAACTCTCAAGCTCCCTCACCCTAGGCAATTTCTTGAATTGCTAGAGAACCTTGGGCCGGCTGCAAGACTTCTTGGTCTCAACTCCGATACCCTCAATGCTGAGGAGAAGAGGCTAAGAAGAAGGCTGTGACTTACTGGATACCAGGAAAGAGGAAGGATTCTGGGTCAATCTCCTGGGCCTAGAAATGCTATAATCCAGTGGAGGTTCGATGAACCTTCTCACAACTTTGTTGTGGAAAGAGAGAATGGCGAAACCCAGGCTTAATGCCACCTTTTACTGCATCTCAGCAGATTGATCTTGCTGAGCTTGCAGAGAAGCCATTCTCCCAATCCTCCAACTCTAAGACTGCTGCACATATCAGAAACACATCAGCGGTCTCCACTTGGATGAACGAAGTAGAAGAGCCAAGATTGAAGAAGAGTTGAAGCTGAAAAGAGTGGAAGACAAGGAAAGATCAACCACCAAAGGCACAGCCTTTCTACAGATGGTGGAAGGTCCTGAATTGGAACCAATAGTTCGATGGAATATGACTATACTTCCCATCAACTAACTCTTTTCAAGAGGGTCACAACAAAGGGTACACATAATCCAGGTGACAGAGTAGAGGTCTGTCCACCAAAGATTGTGTACAAGATTCTCAGCATTACAGCAGGAAAGAATGAAGATACTGATAAACACCTGCTTTCCTTGGGCTGAGAGTTTGAGAAGAAGAGAGAAGTGAAGTTTGGTAGCATCAGCCTAGGGGGGAGTTTGTTGGATCATGATGAGGCTGGTGCAACCAAATTCACTTCATAGTCACTTTTGGTACTACATCAAAGGGCTTCGAAAGCAAGCAAGAGATCTTCCGAGAGTCTAAGGAACAACAGCTGAAGATATCTTCGAAGACAAAGTCTGATGAAAGAGCTGAAGACAAAGTCTGAAGCTTCCGAAGACAAAGTCTGATGAAAGAGCTGAAGACAAAGTCTGAAAGCTTCCGAAGACAAAGTCTGATGAAAGAGCTGAAGACAAAGTCTGAAAGCTTCCGAAGACAAGTCTGATGAAAGAGCTGAAGACAAAGTTTGCTTCCGAAGACAAAGAGACTCCAAGTTCGGAAGAAGCAGTCTCCGAAGTATAAGTGCCTTCGGAAGAAGTTATCCTTCCGAAGCACTTTATCCTCGGAAGACAAGCTATGTCCAGCAGATAAAGGTATGGTCCCTGTCAGTCCGCATGCAGACCTCTGACACAGCATGGGTGACACAGCATGGGTTTCCTAAAAGACCATGCTGTTGACCATACTTTATTCTACTGCTCACCTTTTTATGATAGTACATGTTACCAACTTTAGTTGGTGACAAGGTAAGTCAGGGACATGCGGACTACCAACTCTCAGGCAGGCAAAATGTCTGAAAGACCTCACCTAGAGTCTTGTAGTATAGATGTAAGGTTAGAGGTGTCCAGTGGAATCAAAGTATTCCGGATGTAGGTAGTATTATATATATCTTCTCCCGTAACTCTTTAGAAAAAGTGATTTGAGTCCAAGGTCTGTAATCCTTTGAGTTGAGAAGCAATATATAAAGTACCTGAAAATTGCTTGCTGTGTTAATTTTCTTACTGCTGTTACTTGTTATATTGTGATCAACTCTTCCTAAGACTGCTTGCCGAGTGTTGATTCACAGTGAGTTGAGAGAAAAACCACCGAAATCCGATCCTGCAATTACCCTCTTTTAATTAAATACTCATACTTTTTTACAAATTGTAATTTTTTTAAAAATTGCACCCATAATCTCATCATATTTTTCTCTAATTCTACTATAGTATTGCAAAAAAGGTTTATTCATATGTAGTTACATCATATTATAATGTTACATTGCAGTGGCGGATCCAGAAAATTTTTTCACGGGGGACGGAAAATTTTTAAAGGTCAGTTGACTAACGTGGTAACGGGTTGGATCGGGTCGAATCATTAAAAAAAGAATATACAAGCAAATAATTCATAAAACCAACAAAATCACATCAAGTGTCATTGTAAAAACAAAATAAGGTACAATATACCTAAAGTTGTTCTCATGAGATTTTATTTTTTGAATATTTCCCAAAAAACATCTAGGCAGACATTCCTAAGTAAATTTTTCTCCATAAAACAATACAGCCATCGCTTAAATTTTAATCACCCATCCGATTACGCAAATCGGACTTCACGTACTTCATTCCCGAAAAACTCTTTCAACTGTTGCGGTTGCAACGGGGAATACGAGAGCTAGCTTCAGTGAACGATATACCAATGTAAATGAAAGGTGTTTCTTGTTGGACGACTTGATAAACCATCCAAGTTGGTAAATCAACAATCCGCTTTTAAATTGTCAATATAGATCTCTAGTTCAACCGGAAGTCTTCTTTTATCATTTTCATCGAAATCATTCAGGTACACCTTGGATAATCTTAGTATTTTTGAAACATCAAACCCACCAACATTTATCACAAGGACTCAACTACTCAACAAACAAGTAAGTTGGATGTTACCTCATTAAAATGATTCCCAAACTCTTGTATTTGCATATCTAAAACGGCATTGAGGCAAGCGTACTCAAAATAATAGCGATATGTGAATTTGTCTTTTGTCTCGGTTTCTTTTGGTTAATGTACTCATCATCCATGTTTATCACTTCAAGTTCATATTTTTCATAAAAAGAGTTAACATTGTCAAATAACTCATTGAAACCCTCCATTCTAAATTTCTCAAGTTGACGTTTGGTAGAAGAAACCAATGAAACCGCATTCAACAAATCTTGCTCTTTTCTTTGAAGACTTTGAGAAAACGTGTTTGTAATATCTAGAATATGCGTCATCAAGTGTAAGTAGAAGACAAAGTTATATTTTTCATTTCCGATTGAAGTCCATCCGCTTGTTTGACAGTTGCAAGATTGACACCCGTTTTTTCAACATATTCAAGGACTTCCATAACCAATGGATATAAAGTAATCAAACTAGAAAGAGTTTTATAATGAGAATTCCAACGTGTATCCCCGGGCCTTGAGTGACATTCTTGATTTAACCCACTTCCGGTAATAAGGTTATCTTCCAAGTTCTTTTTTTGACTTTCGCGAAGTTATCTTGTCGTTTGCAAGATGCACTAACGACATTTGTTAGACACCCTACCATTTCAAAAAGCTTCCAAATACTTGTATGTTTATACGCAACCCCAACAACAACAAGTTGTAGTTGATGAGCAAAACAATGTACATAGAATGCGGAAATGTTTTGTTTTAAATTGATGCTCTTAATCCGTTAAACTCGCCCGACATATTACATGCACCATCATAGCCTTGGCCTCTAATATTAGCCAAACTTAATTCATGTCGAGCAAATAAATCATCAATAGCGGATTTAAGCGTCAATTGGATGTCTCCATCACATGAACAAGTCCAATAAACTGTTCCTTAACTACCCCATACTTATTCATATCGAATAACCACGGCCATTTGTTCCTTTTTGGAAATGTCACTTGATTCATCAACTAATAAAGAGAAAACATCACCATCAAGATCTTCAAAATTTGTTTTAGTACCTCTTGAGCAAAATAATGTTTGATATCTTGTTGAATTTTTAGACATGTCAATTGATTATTCCCGGGTGCATTCCTTAAAATAACCATCAAGATCTTCAAAAATTTGTTTAGTGCCTCTTGAGCAAAAAAATGTTTGATATCTTGTTGAACTTTTGGACATGTCATTTGATTATTCCCGAGTGCATTCCTTAAGATAACATTCCTAAGTTCTTCGTTTATTTCACCCATTAATTCTAAAAGTTCCAAAAAGTTGCCTTTATTTAATGAATCATCCGATTCATCATGACCACGAAAAGCTTGTCCTTAATTCAATTTTTTTGGCAATCCTCATAGAAGCACCTAATCTAAGTCGGTATTCATACCTTTGTTTTGAATCTTGCTTCTTAAGGGCGGATCGTATTGATTGATTTTCATTAAGAAAATCGTCACACTTTTTTAAACATTTGTTATGCAAACTATTAACTTCACCCACATGTTTAACAAGTCTGTAAAACTCTGTAAATTCCCAGAACAAAACCAAGATCTCAATCTCAAGAATGCGGAATGTAATTGAGATTGGAGAGAAGAGAAACAATGAATCAAAACGCTTTCAATTGATAATCAAATTGATTACAATCTTCTGCAAAGTTCACACAACGATTACAAAGCGAAATGAAACAATCTGAATTGAAAACTGGAAAAACTTAGCTACAAAATACGAAAATTACATATTTATACTAAAACAAGAAGTTCTCGCGCGAGACAATTTTTCGCGCGGTTGTGCCTTTCGCGCGACTTCATCTTTTCGTGTGACATCCTCTTTCGCTTGAGATCTTCATTTTCGATGTTTGTTTTGTTTTACCGAGCCTTATATTGTCTTCTACAATCTCCCCCTAGGCTCGGTTAAACACTCTTAGTCAAAATCAACATTGGCTTTCTTGTATGTGCCAGAATAGGCGTACCACTTATTTCTTAGGATCCGATCAGTCATCCAAACATATTGGCAAGATAAAAAGTAAACAGACTCGTCAGCTGTGATAGGGCAATGTAGCAGCTTGTTCAAGTCATCTTTGCCAAACTTCATTAAGTCAGCTGGATCAATGATTCTGTATGATCGATCAATACATTTGATCATAGCCTGACCTGAATCTTTTCACAACTCAAGAAATAAATTGCTTCAAAGAATTTAGAGGAACTGGAGCATGAACTGGAACTTTCTTTATGTATTTTGGATGTTGATAGACTCTGATTTTCATTGGAGCTTTGGTATTTTCATCAATTCTGGAAGAGTCATCAATCACCTTTGACTTTGTAGTTCTAAAATTCTTGAAATTATTCTCATCTCTCTTCTAATCATTGACCTATCAGTTCAGCTTCTCCATGGTTGCTTTCATTGAAAAATGGAGCTTTACCCATTGCGTACAAATCAGCAGCTGGTAAAGTATGAAAATCTTGATTGCTTTTCAGATAGTCTATCTCTCCATTTCATCTCTTTATCACGTACATCTTTTCTCACCATCAAAAGCCCAGCTTATCACATGTGAATATCTTACCATATTTGTCTTTAGGCTTAGATACAAATAGAAAATGAGTCTCTGTAGGTGGTGGTGCTTTGAACTGCAATCCTCCTCTGGTATATAAAGCAATCTGTCCAGTAGAATCCTTTTGTGTTGTACCAGTAGGAGTTGGATCACTTACAGACTCTATAGGAATTTCTCCTTCTTCCAGATCAATATCTTTGAATAAGTCCTGTAAGTTGTTTCCAAAAATATCTGTATACTCATTAGGCTCTTCTACATCATCAAATAGACTAAACTCTTCTTCTGTAGCTCCAGATGAAGTAGATTGCTGAAATGAGTATAACTCTTTCTCGTACAGATTTTCAGTATCAGGATCCAGTGGTTCATATCCTTCTGGATCACTAGCACTTGGTCTAGAGACATTTTCAGTGCTAGTATCACCAGTGGATTAGAAGATAATCCTCTAAACATCACCTCCATCATCATCATCATCATTAGCATCATTTTCATCATCATTTCCACCATCATCTCCACCATCATCATCATCATCGTCATCATCATCCTCTTCATCATCGTCAGAATCTTCATCATCATCAGAATCACCATAATCAAGCAAATCCTCATCATCTTCTTCATTAACAACAGGAAGAGGCATCATATGTTCTGGCTCAACGAAAGCTGTAGATGTAACAGCTTCAGTGATAGGTACTTCAGATATAATTGGAGCATCTTCAGTGGTACTAACACTTGGCTGGGTCTCAGTAGCTTGAGCTTCGTTGACCGTTCCAATTTCTTGAACAATTTCTGCAGGATATGGACTTGGGGAACGCCTGCTCGTCTCACCAATCACAGTTGTAGACCGTACAACTTGTGGTTGATGGAAATAAGTTTGAGAGATAAAATCTCTCAGCTCATTCAGTTGTCTCTCCAAACCAGCAGTATAATCAAACATATTCTTCAATTGTTGCTCCAGAGATGCAATCCGTGAATCCTTTATGGTAGAATCAAGATGAATCATAGTAATCATCTTAGTCTTTTCTTTATTTTCTTTTCTCAAATCAGCAATTATCTTGACATTCTCAAAACTTTCTTTCTCCAGATTCTTGACCCTTTCTTCTAAAGTAGTAGAATGAGGAGCACTTGTGGATTCTTTTCTGCCTCTGAATTCTGGTGGAGTGTTCAGAAATGTATCTACATCGAACTCCAAATTTCTTGTCACGGTGGAGTTGAGAAACCAGATCCGGAAATATTAGCTGATTCAGAAACAGGAACAGTTTCTGTCTCAGTAGCTGTGGTAGTCACATCTGCTTGTTGTTCTTGTTCAGTCACCACTCTCTCAGGTGATCTCTGAATATTGGAAACAGTCGTCTGTTCAGTTTCTGTGATGATCACATGAGTTCGTGGTTTCCTAGGAATACCACCTCTCCCTCTTTCCTGGCAGGGAAATCTTTCCTTTTGCCATTCTCTTTTCGCCTCATAGAAGTACTCGGGGACTCCTCAGGAATGTAATCTGTGTCTCTATCTTCAACACTTATCCTGGAGGAAGTTGGTGTAGTAGGAGTCTGATCAGTTTGAATAACATAGGGAACATTCCTATCTGATCACCTGCAGTCTCAGAACTTGAAGCTGAGTGAACAATACCTTATACATTCTCAGTTTGAGTTGGATCATCTTCAAATAATCTCTCTATCTCAGCATCTACATCATCTTTATCCCCAGAGGTAGAAGTACCAGTCTGTGCTCATCAATTGGTACATCTCCTCCCAAATCTCCAACACCTTCATCTATCTCAGAAAATCGACCTATCTTAGCAAAGCTTTCACCTGAGCACTTATTTCCTCGTGCTCCAGTCAGATGAGTAAAGATCTCCTTCTTAATGTTCTGAACAACATACTTAGGAGACCTAAATGTAGCAAGCTCTGGATAGGCATCATTTATCACCAACAGAATGAATCTTGGATACATGATGAATTTTCTTCCAGGAATAGCAGTAGCATTCTTCTGCATTTCTTGAAAGATCACTCCTGAAATGCTGAACGAGATGTCATCCACCAGAGACACCAATAATGATCCAAAAACTGCACTTAGACTATCCATTCTTGCCTTGAGGTTGCTTAGACAATGAACTACCACATGGAATAAGTATTTCCAGTAAGATGGTACCATTTCTTCTCAAGACTTGGATATCTATACTCATATCCCATTCTTGTCAGACAATCCATGATAACATCATCTTCAAGCCTTGTAGGTGTATCATCAAGATCATCAAGCAATAACAATCTGTTCAGAATAGCTTGAGATAAATCACCTTCTTCTCTTTAACAGTAGCAGTAATAATGGAATTGCCTGCTTCATCCTTCTCTAAAGCAGCAGTGTTCCAGAAAGCATCGATAAGCTCAGAATAAATGGCTGGATCAGCAGAGATAGCATAAAAATTCGTGACTTCTTCAGCCCTTCATCATAGAAGCAATAATTCTTTTCCTTCAGGAACCTCATCCAAGTATGCCACACAATTATGATTTTTATTAAAATCATTTGTGCCATCTGCAATGTCACACACAAATAACATGAGTACAATTAAAATAACTTAATTATTCACAAGCAAAGTTTATACACTTAGAAAAATTTCAACAATTAAAAGCTCAGTCGCGCGAAACAAAAACAACTTACACACTTAGAACATTTTGGCAATCAAGGTTCTATCGCGCGAAAATTGTTAACACTTAGAAAATTTCATCTATTATGTTGTCAGTCGCGCGAAAGAAATTTCAACACTTAGAAACAATCCAACATTAAGACTCTCAGTCGCGCGAAGACTACTTTTACGCGAAAACTCCATTCGTGCGAAAGACCTTTCGTGCGAAAAACATATTTCAAGCAAAAACAAGTTTCACGCGAAATTACTTTCATGCGAAAGTCAACGTTCTTGTGAAATTCAAACCTCACGCGAAAACAAGATTCACGCAAGAGATTACTCATGCGAAATCATCTTTTCACGCCTGTTCATTTCACTCGTGCGATTCGCGTAGACCAACCATCAAATTAACTTTCAAAAACTTGATTTTAATCCATGAAACTTATTCTACAACTGTCGCCTAAGTCTACAATGTCCATTCCAACTTTCAATTTTATCATTTAAGTTCATTTTATTAGATTTTAGTTTAAGGTTGTTAAGTTCCTTTTAGTATTTCATCTCTTTTGTAACCGTATCAAACAACATCTACCTTAAAATCTCGATATGGTTGTAATGTGAACAGAAGGTGTTTCAGAACAAATAACATGAACAAGATGATTTCAAGATTTGAATTTATGAAGGTAAGCGAAAAAGGTTTTCGGATGGTGAATTGTGCGAAAAGTGATTTCGTTCAAGAGCACTGTGATATTTATGTCCAAAACAACTCACGCGATAAGTCCTTTCGCGCGACAACCTTTTCGCGCGACAACTCCCATTCGCGCGAGTATCTTTTACACTTTGAAAATTTTTCAATTTTTCAATTTTTCAAGTTTTCTTGTTTTTTCAAAAACTTTTATTATCAATTATTTATGTCAACAGAATGTTTTATTTACCAAGTGACCAATTAATTTAATGAATCTTTAATTTTCAAAAATTTATTTGTGATCTGTTTGTCTTAACCTATACAAAACAAAATTAAAATGAAAATAAAACAAACAAACTAACAAAATAATGAAACAAATAAAAAATCAAGATCTGAATTGTTTATTGATCAACTTGTTTTTAAGAATTTTCATAATGAGATCATATAGTCCTTTGTCAAGTCAAGACTCTGTCCAGCTTTATTTAAAATAACTGATTAAATTGATTGTCAATATATTTTGTCCTTTTAAAACTTATACTTCAGGTTTTACTCAGAAACATAAGGAGTGATACTTATCATGTTTGTTTGATATAATATAATTCAGTGGATCCCACAATCAGAACTTCTGTAAAATACTAATTAGTCTTCAAGACACTATCGAGATTTCAAGTCACCCCAAATTGACTTAAACCATGCATTGTTGATCAGTGATACCATTTGTTTATTCATAAAATATCTATTTGAGCATAACTAGCCTGAGAAATATTTCTTACCACAGAATATTAATAATTTTAAGGACTTACTAACAGCCATCCGGACTTACGTCTGCCCTCTCAAGATGTTTAGGACTTACAAGCCATCCGGACTTACATGCCCCATCTTTTGATTTTACCTTCCGCGATCAGAAAATATTCTCAAAGTAGAAAATATATACCATATAGTATGTATGTCTTTAGATATATTTTTGATTTGTGCTCCTTGGCATCTTATATCCTATATGGCCTTTTGGCATCTTTTTGCTCAATTATTTGCTCAATTATTATCTTTTTGTCTTTTTATTTTTTTTTTGCCTTTCTTTTTGTATTTTCTTTTATATATATGATAATCACTGAATGATAATCACTGAATTAAACAATAACAGGCTTGAGTATGACAAGAATATAACTCTCAGTCTGTGTTAGAACATTTTGGTATTGTTACAGAATCCTGATATGTTCCCCACTAAATCATATTACTTTAATGCAAGTTTAATCACTCAATTATGATCTTTCATTTTGAAAGCAAAGCCTATTGACACATCAATCATAATCCAAGTCTTTTTATATAAAAGCCTTTGAAAAGTACTTAGACTCGTTTAGAACTTTGTAATATCATTTCTCATTTAATCATGAAAATTTCTTTTTAACAATTCTTTAATCTTGACTCCCCCTAAAACCAAAAATATTTTTCAAAATTTGTTTTTCTAATTTCTCCCCCTAAAATTGTGATTGTTCTTTTAAAGTAAAAGAAAACAATTACAATTTATTCCTTATTAAAAAGATGAAAAATATTTTTGTGAAGATTCAAGAAATCAATTTATCCAAAGTTAATCATTCCCAATGATTGCACAAGGAAATCAAATCGAGAATGATCAAATGCCTTGGTAAATAAATCAGCAATGTTTTCAGTTGACGGCACTTGTTTTAAATGAATAAGTTTACGATCAAAACAATCACGGATAAAATGGATTCGGATGTCAATGTGTTTAGTTTTAGAATGTTGAATGGGATTTTTAACGATGTTCAGTACTGCCGTGCTGTCACACCAAATTGGTGTGTCATATATGTTGACACCATAATCGAGAAGTTGTTGTTGAATCCAGACAAGCTGGGAACAACAGCTCGATGCAGCCACATATTCAGCTTCGGCAGTGGATGTTGAAACAGTGTTCTTCTTTTTACACTGCCAGGAAATGAGTCGGTTCCCCAAAAATTGACATCCTCCTGTAGTCGATTTCCTGTCTAAATTACAGCCACCATAATCACTGTCAGTATAAGCAAATAAATTGAAATCGGAATTTCAAGGATACCAAAGACCAAGTTTAGGTTGACCCTTGAGATACTTGAAAATCCACTTGACAGCTTTCATGTGTGATTCTTTTGGATCACTTTGATAGCGGGCACACTGACAAACAGGGAACATGATATCCGGCCTGCTTGCAGTGAGATACATGAGGGAACCAATCATTGATCTGTACAGATGTTGATCAACTGATTCTCCTAATGGATCTGGAGTGAGAGTAGGACGAGAAGACATAGGAGTTGGAGCTACTTAGAATCCTGAAACTTGTATTTCTCAAGAATAGTCTGAACATATTTTTCTTGATGAATGAGAATACCAGTTTCAGACTGATTAACTTGAATACCCAAGAAAAATGAAATTTCTCCAAGAGAGCTCATCTCGAATTTCTTCTTCATCACTTCTTCAAACTCCGTGCACATACTATCATTTGTAGACCCAAAATGATATCGTCGACATAGATCTGGACCAGAATGATGTCATCGCCTGATTTACGAATGAATAAGGTTTGATCAATTGCTCCTCATGAATAACCATTTGCAAGCAAATGTTCAGTCAGAGTTGCATACCAAGCACGAGGTGCTTGATGTGAACCATACAATGCCTTATCCAACTTGTAACATAATCAGGATGATCTAGATCTTCAAAGCCAGGAGGTTGAAAAACATAGGTTTTTCTTTTACTTCCCCGTATAAGAAAGCAGTTTTGACATCCATCTGATACACCTTGATATTCATATATGAAGCAAAGGCCAAGAAATTGCGTATTGCTTCAAGTCTTGCAACTGGAGCATGCACTTCTTCATAATCCAATCCTTCAATTTGATAGAATCCCTGCACCACAAGACGTGCTTTATTCCGAACTATAACACTTTTTTCATCCGTTTTGTTCCTGAATATCCACTTTGTTCCAATCGGAAGCTTATCCTTTAGAAGTTCTACAAGATGCCAAACATTCAGCTTCTTAAATTGCATCAACTCATCTTGCATTCTTGGGCACTATTTGTGATAGAAAGAAAGCATATAAACATGTGTTGATTGCCCCTGAATGACTTCTGGTAATTACACCTTCATGCAATGGACCAATGATTGCCTTAGTTGGATGAGTTTTATGGATTCTCAGTTGATGAATATCATCTGCAACAGTCTCATCTTCCAAGTTAGTGATATGTTCAACATTTGCATTCACTTCTTCAGAGTTTCTAGACTGATACACAATATTTTCTTCAAACGTGTCATCTGAAGTGTGATTTTCAGAAGCAGTAGACACATTTGGAGATTCTTCAAATGGAACTTGAATGACTTCTATTGGACTATCAATAGTCTCTGAAGAAGATGAAGACAATGGTGAATTCAGTGATTCTTCCGGCTCCTGATTAGGAATTTGTTCTGAAAGATTGTGTGGTAAATCAGAACTTTCAGACACTTGCACAGAAACAGTAGGAATACTCTTGGATGATGATGGAATTGTAGAATCATCAGATATAAGAGATGGAATTTCCTCAATGATTTTGTTCTCCAAAGATAATGCTTGAGAATTAATATCTGCAAATGAAGGTTTAGAAATATTAAAATTTATGAACAAAGATTCATAGTCATAAACCCATGAAGGAGCTGAACCTGCATCAGTTATGTTAAGCTCGTGCCAATCAATATTAAATGACTCAATTATTTGTCTTGTTCTTTATTATAAACACGATATGCAACTTTATTAGCTGCATATCCCACAAAGTAAAATTCATCAGCTTTTTCAGAAAATTTTGAAGTTGATTCGGTTGTATGTAACAAAGTACAACAACAACCAAAGGCTTTAAAATATTTGACTTTGAGTTTGTGTTTATAAAATATTTCATAAGGAGTCATATTTAATCTTTTATTTATTAGAACACGATTCTGAACATAACATGCAGTGTTTACTGCTTCAGCCCAAAAGAAAAGTGGTAATTTGGCAGCAGATATCATAGTTCTAGCAGCTTCAATGAGTGTTCTATTCCTTTGTTCTGCAACTCCATTTTGTCACTTCGGATGCAATTAACCTTTTTATCTAGCAATGCCCTTGGATTCACAAAACTCATTCAACGTCTGATTGCGAAATTCAGTTCCATTGTCACTTCGGATGCATTTAACCTTTTTATCTGTCTGATTCTCCACCAAATTAATGAACTTGATCAAAAGATATGGAGTCTCATCCTTAGATGCTAAGAAAAACACCCAAGTAAATCTTGAAAATCATCAGTAACAACCAAACAATAAGATCGTCGACCCAAACTTAAAACACTCACTGGACCGAATAGATCCATGTGTAAGAGTTGTAAGATTGATTCGATTGAGTTGTGTGCAATTGGTTTGTGAGGAAGTTTATGTTGTTTACCTTTTGAACATGACAAACACTGTTCATTTAATTGAAATTTTTTTTCTGGTAAACCAACGACATGATTTCCACGTACCAGTTTATTCATGTTTTTAATATTTACATGTCCTAATCGACGATGCCATAACATGGAATCATTCTCCGAGGCTTTGGATAATAAGTATGAAGCTGTTACCAAAGAATTAGAACAATGCATATCAAGAAGATATGTATCATTGTCTCTCGGAGTCCTTATCAAAACCCATTCATCTGGAATTACAAAACCAGGTTTTATGATTAAACATTCTTTGTCAGTAAAGTGTGTAGAATATTGTTTGTCACAAATTTGAGACACACTTAGCAGGTTATGTTTTAATTCCTCAACAATATTTACATTTTCAAAACTTAAAATACCATTAGTAACTGTACCACGTTTGGTAATACGTCCTCCTTTGTCACCTGCAAAAATCACTCTTCCACCATTATATGACTGAACATCTTGAAGTAATGATAAATTTCCAGTCATATGTCTTGAATAACCGCTATCTACATGCCATGAGCTTTCGATAATCTTTTGCGTTTGTCCTTGCATAAGTAAAGAATTACTTAGCCATGAGCTTTCGGCGTATAAGTAAAAGAATTACTTAGTCTTTGGTACCCAAGTCAAACACGACTTGAGCATATTTTGTGTTGCAGTTAGACAAAAAGATTTGATATTGTTATATTTGTCTAGCACATCAGATTTTTCATTAACACTTTTCAATTTGATGTTTTCTTTTAAATCATTTTTCAAATTCTTGTTCTTTTCGACATCATTATCATATTTAACCATTGATTTCATTGGTTTTGAAAACTTTCCACGAGTGAAAAATATTTTTCTATTGTGAGCAATAGAATTATGAAATCGTTGTTTGCTTAGTGATTTTTGTCGAAAAGGACAATGATTTGCAAGATGATTTATGTTTTCACACTGATAACATTTCCTTTGTTGTGTGTGGAAAACAAACTGTGGATGACAATTATGAAAATTGTCATAGAAACCAAAGTCAGATTGACTGTTTGGTTTAACTTTCTGCACAGTCTCTCGAATCTTTGCTTCATTTGATAATTGCTTGTTCATCTCAGACAGATTCGAGGAAATGGGTGATTTGTTCATCTTTGTTTGTTCCTTTGGTTTAACTACTGAGACTTTTGGAATGGATGATGCTGGAATTGGACCAGTCTTAGATTTTGCTAGAGAAGGACCAGGCTTTGTTATTCGAATAGATGCTGGAGAAGGACCAGGCTTTTGAATTTTTAGAATTGATGAGGAAGGAGCAATCTTTTGTACATCTGGGCTACACATATCTTGTTTTACAGGGTTAGCATTCTGATGAAGTTTATTTTTAAAGAATCGAAAATTCATTTCTTTAAAATATAATCTTCATCTTCAATTAAACCTTTAGAAACAAATCTATTTTTAAAATCTTTTTCAAGATTCACTTTATGATTTGCCCTTTGACTTTCTTTCAAATTACAATTTATATTTGATCTTGTTTCATTTAAAGCAACATACTTTTCATTCCTCAACGAAGTTTGATTACAATCAGATTTGAAATTGTTAACATTACTCTCTCTTTCATTCTCACTCTCACTATCACTCTCCCACTCTTCAACCAAACCATCCACCTTCATATTATCTGCACAAAAATTTTCAGTTGATTGTTTAGTTTTTGCTATTGTGATAGGATCAACAGTCAAATTTATTTTGACTGAAGGTTTTAAGTCTGAGGAAGGTGAAAAACCTATCCCATAACTCATATCACAATCAGAAATGACATTAGACGAAGGCAAACATGAATAATCATGATTAATTGGAGAAGCGATGTTTGAAAATCCAACACCACATTTTCCTCCTTTTATCTTCTGTGTCATTTGAGATTTGATAATACCTTCAACCATGTTTGAGGAAAGTTCAAACTTTTCAACAGTCAATTTAGCCGAGGCTAGTTCACTGTTGAGTCGATTGATTTCTAAGGCGAGTTCATTATTTCTGTTAGTCAAATCATTATTTGTACATTCTTTATCATGAAGATTTAATTGTAAGTTGTACACAGTTTTATTTAAACCATCAATTTTTTCTTTAAAATCTTTTCATTTGACTTGTGTTTTCGAGCTTGATATTGAAGTTTTTCAACTTCCATTATCAAGTTCTCATTATGAACTCTGTACCTTTGAACTTTCTCAATACATATATTTGAGCATAAATCATCATATACCTTTGATTCTGAGCTTCTTCCTTCAGACTCTTCAACCTTCTTTACCATGAATGCTTTCAAATCATCAACATGTTCTTCCACTGGATCAACATCAACAGTCTTTGAATCTTCAAACTTGTGTTTGACTGGAGGCTCAACAGTGTACTCTTCAACTTCTTTCTTTTCCTTCTCAACAACCTTATCTTCTTTCTCCTCCTTCTCAGCACTTTCCTCACCTTTAACTTCTTCCTTTCAGCTTTCTTCTTATCAAACAAACCATTTAACAGATCATCAGATACAAACTCAGCAAACAAATTTTCTTCCTCCTCCGGCTTAGTATCAATCTTAGCAATCAAAGCTGTAAACAACTTCAGATCAAGAGCTTCCATCTAATCTGACCAATCATATTCAGCATTAGTTTGTGAAACCAATGCTTTGTTACCTCCAGAAGTACTTGCTTTATCTTTCTTTGTTTCAATCTCCACAGTGACCATTCTTTTGGGTCCTTCAGCTTGACCACCAGACTTGGGTTCAGTACATTCTCTAGCAAAATGACCTGGTTTATCACAGTTGTAACATCTCAAGTTGGATTGTCAAAACTAATTTTGCTAGAGTTGTTTACTCCAAACATCTTTCTTCCAGTTCGTCTAGCAAAGTTCTTAGCTCTGTACACCACCATTGCCATCTGATACTTGATGTCATTTTCTTCCACATCATCAGGATTTACTTGTTGAAGATCATCAACCAAAACATTTGGAGCAGTGAGTCTACCAGCCATGAAAGCTTCATAGCTTGACATGAAAGTGGTGAATAAGGCTAGATGTTCCCCAGCAATCTAAATAGTCTGTTTTGAAGAATTTGTGGTAGCAACATAAGCATGTTGAACATTCTGTGGAGCTGGAGTTTGAGGAATTTATTGATGGATGATGGGGGAATAATGTTGAGCAGCTAGAATTTGAACTTGAGAGTTCATTACTGGTTGAATATCTGGAGATGCTGAACTTTCTGTTTGTTGTTGCTGACATATCTGAGTATAACTGACATAGTAATTAGGATTACTAGCCATTTTAGCATAAAGAGCAGTTGCTTCAACACCCAAAGAACTCAAATGATTAGCAGCTCTCTGCTTATCATCCATTTCATAAGACTTGATAGTGGATATTAAATCAGTCAGAGGAAGAGTATACAAGTCTTTAGTTCTTTTGATCAGTGTACAGTTGTGATTCCAACTGTAAGGAAGTAAATTCAGTAGCTTCTTGTTAACCATGATTGGTTCCAGTGTTATTCCAGCACTCTTCATTTTTATAACCAGTTTCACAAACCTGTCTATCTGGACATCCAACAACTCTCCCATAACATGATTAAACATGTTAAACTCTTGATTCAGCATACCCTTTTTGCTTTCCTCATGTCTTTATTACCTATGATCTGAGTTTCCAATGCATCCCATAACACCTTCGTTCCTCTGAACTCTTTAAACTTGTGAGAAATTTCAGTAGTCAAGGCCATAGTGATAGCAGCATATGCCTTGTCATCAAGCTCGAATCTCTTCATGTCATCTTCATCCCACAAATGTTCAGGTTTCTTGACCATCTCCCCTTTATCATTCTTGTACAAGGGGATATAAGGACCATACTTGATCGACCTCCACATCTTAGGTTCAGTGTAAATGACATGATTCTCGAACCTGTAAGCCCAATCAGCATAATCATCTTCACGGAGAAGTCTAGGTGGCTTATTCCCAGTACCGATTTTAGTATCAAGATGAAGAGATGCAGTAAGATGCTTCAAATTAGGTGTTGATGAAGACATGTTGATCAGAAAATCAAAAATCAGACTTTTCGTGCGAAAGCCCAAACTTTGCGACAACTCCTTTCGCGCGAGATCTACTTTCGCGCGAGATGTCAAATCGTGCGAGATTCCCACTAAATCACCACGCGAATTCGCGTGAACAAACAGAATACCTAACTGTGCGAAAAAGCAGTTTTCGCGTGCGAAAAGTCCAGAACGTTTTCACACAATCAGTTTTACAATTTGCGAATTTTACCAACTTTTCACCTCAAATTAACTGATTAGTTCCAATTTGATTCATTTTAGTTAAAATTAATTAGTTTTCTTTCAATTTTAAGTCCAAATTCAGTCAAATTCAGTCCAAATGATCACTTTTCACGAATTTTCAGCAGCATAACATCTCCAAATCGAATTCTCAATCAACCAAGTGAATAGGTAAGATGAAGAATGTGTCAAATGAGCCAAAAACGTCTTCAAATCTTGGTTCCAGAGCCAAATGCTCTGATACCAATTGTAAAACTCTGTAAATTCCCAGAAACAAAACCAAGATCTCAATCTCAAGAATGCGAAATGTAATTGAGATTGGAAGAAGAGAAACAATGAATCAAAATGCTTTCAATTGATAATCAAATTGATTACAATCTTGTGCAAAGTGCACAGAACGATTACAAAGCGAAATGAAACAATCTGAACTGAAAACTAGAAAAACTTAGCTACAAAATGCGAAAATTACATATGTATACTAAAACAAGAAGTTCTCGCGCGAGACAATCTTTTCGCGCGGTTGTGCCTTTCGCGCGACTTCATCTTTTGCGTGACATCCTCTTTCGCTTGAGATCTTCATTTTCGATGTTCGTTTTGTTTTGCCGAGCCTTATATAGTCTTCTACAAAGTCTTTCTTGTTTTTTCCAACCATTAAAACCGTTAGAGGCAAACGCGTCATTTGAATCTCCAAAATACCCTTTAGACAAGTAGCAACATAAGCAATACACACGATCATTCTTTATTATATACTCTAACCATCTTGGATAAGCATCATACCAACTTTCATTAAAACGTCTTAATTCTTTACTAATCTTTGTTTGTGGGAATACAATATCTTTTGGTTGACATGACCCTCTAAGTAAGTATGCCCTCCTAATTTCATCTCTTTTATTAGGGTTATACGATGAAATTGGTTTGTGATCAGTAGGGTCCGACGGAAGTGTACCCACGTCAACATATTCGGGAATATTAGATGAAGATTCTCCAACTTTACTCTTGAGAAATCGTTCCATAACGTGACTAGTAATTCCTATGTTAACCCAAATCTTAGTATTTTATATATTACAATACACAAATAAACAATATAAATATAAATCCCATATTCAAACCAATCAAACCCTAGTTTCTAACCAAAAATTAAGAAATCAAATAATTAAGAAATACAAAATTGTACCTGGCTGAAATTGGAGATTTGGAGGTCGGATTTACAGGGAGCAGCCTAGCAGGTCGTCGCCTCACCGGAGAGCAGCTGAGATTTCAGATTTCAGAGCAGCCGAGATTTTAGAACGCAGAAACCAAGAGCACCCGGAGAGCAAGGTGCCGAAGCGAGGAGTGGAGGACGCAGGACTGCCGGAGCCGAGGAGTGGAGGACGCTGGTCGCCGGAGTGGCTGGTCGTAGGGGGCAGAAGCCGCAGACAGCAGAATGCAGGGGGTAGGGGGTGAGGGACGATGGGTCGGGACTTGTGGTTCTGATTTGTGAATGCTTTTTTTTAAAACTAATTGGATTTGAGTGTGGGTTGGGTTTAATATTGGGCTAAATTTTAATTTTGGACTTGAAAATGGGTTTAGATAGATTGGGTTTAAAAGTTTAGTTTATATTAAAAAATTGGGTTTCGAAGGGGGGAATTGCAAAATGAGAAAACGAGCGTATATTAACAAAAAAAAATTTTTAGGGTGGGCAGCCCCCCCCCCCCATGGGGGTAGCTCCGCCCCTGTTACATTGTTGTACCATGTAGCAAAGCTATAACAAACGACATTACATTATGTTATACTAATATAATCTTTAGCAAAGTTGTAACAAAAATATCTAGTTACACTATTAAATACATGATATTACACCACTCTAACTAAAAGTAACATAATCATTACAACAACCAAATGACATTATATCAATATAAAGCACTGTAAACTAATGTAAACCAATACTAACTAATGTAAAATGATCTGCAAACACAAACAAATCATTAACCAATGTAAATCAAACATTTTTAAATGTAAACCACACGACATTACACCATGTCCTAATGATTTAGCACTACATCTGGAACAAAACAACCCAAATATTAACCAATGTAAATCAAAAAAGTATTACTCGTACATACTTACATCAAGTTATACTTTTATACTACTGTAACTTATAGCAAAACTGTCATGAAACCAGACTGTAAACCAATATAAACTATATTAAACCAATGTAAGCCAATGTGTAAAGTAATATATAAAAAAATATAAAGTAAACGTCTGTAACAAAATTAACACAATACATATATATACACACCATATAAACCAAATTAAAATTACAGCTTCTTTTGTAAGTATACTGAAAACCACCAGATCTGACACTAAGATGAAAAACCAAAAGATGGAACCCTAATGATGTGGCACTAGATTTGGAACTAACAACCCACATGTGGATTCTGTTGAATGCTACAAACACAAAAATGCAGAAATTGAAAGAAAAGAAAAACCCATAAAGAAATAGATCTAAAATGGTAGGATTTGTAGTGGAGAAAGAGAACCAAGATATGAATCGTGATGGATCTTGTGACAAAGATAATGCTAATTTTAGTAGGGGCGATTCACACGACGAGAATAGAACAAAGCAAGATCTGGATCATTAGAAAGACAAATTGTTTAGATCTGAAATGATTGGTGACCGGGGATGGTGGACGACGATGGTGATACGCTAGTGACGTTAGTTAGGACTCTAATTGATGTAGTGTAGCGTCGGAGATGAGCATGTGGTGAGCTACAGGGTCAATTAGAAACGTAACGATGGTGGTGAGCGACAGGTTCACTGGTCAGCATTAGCGTGGAAGACGAAGGGGAACGACGTTGATGGTAATGGTAGTGTAGAGTTGGTGTGCGACTGGTAGTGTTGGTGGGTAGTGTGTGTTGGTGATGGTGAAGATGGGTGTGATTTTTAAGAGAGAGATAATGAGACTTAAAGTATAAATGAGATTTGAGGTAAAGTTTATAAAAATGTAAAAGACCCTTTTGCCCCTCACTTGATCTATGTCATCCATCTCTAAGAAAGTATAAAATTCATAAAATCAATGATAATAAGATGTGTTAAAGAGTTCTCACATGAACCTATTCCTATATATATATATAGACACACATATATATATATATACATATATATATATATGTATATATATATAGTAATGGGTTCATGTGAGAACCCTTAGAAATTAAAAGAACTCTTTAACTCTCCATCTAACCATTGATTTAATATAAATAAATCTAGATACCGTTTGAATGGTGAAGATGAGATGAAGGGTAAATAAGTAATTTTATTTATGTACTTTTTCTATCAGATCTAATCTCTCTCATATCTATACAAATCTATTATTTTTACTATTAAATAAAAAAGATCATCTTTATCTTCCTCTTTGCTTGATTCAAATAATCAACACTTATTTAACAACAAGATAAAGATCCATATCAAGTGCTCAACAATATCCAGATCAGACCACCTCTTGTTGACTCCACCATTCTCTAGGTACAAACTTGACTTAAAGCACAACCAATATCTTCGTCTACCATCCGCCACCAGATCGCAGAACGATCTCAAAGCACTGTCTCTGGCTTGACTTGAAGCACCACCAATGTCGTCGTCTACTGTTTGCCGCCTTCGAGCGCCACCATGAGCCGCCATCGGCTTGCCCTAGAGAGCGAACCCACACCCACCTTCCGGCTGATTATCCACTCCAGCTTGAAGTCCGACCATCAAAACTATCGCCAAGCACTATCAGGTCAAATAGTTCCTCATCTTCTAATATTCTTTCTATATTTTGATTTGAGATATATTCCGATTGGTTTGGTAACATATTTAAACATGGTTTATTATGTTTTGAGTTATACTTTGATTAGGTAGTATATTTCTCCTTTATTTTTAGTTTGTGGTTTCAATCTCTATTTTATTTCTCCTTTTGGTTTTATGTATTTGAGTTTGGGGGTTTTGTATTCTCCAAATGTTTTTAAATTTGTTAATTTGTTAAATTATTATTGGAAATTTAGGGTGTTTACAGAGAAACATCTTCATTTAAGTTAATTTGATATTTTTTTGTTCAACTTGCAGTAGTCAAGAAAAAGGAGTGGGTTCGTTAGATGCTACAGTTGGGTGTCATTTCTGTTTATATTTTTTTTGATTAAAATCTTTGAATCTTGACTTCTTTTTGTGGCAATCTGATGAATCTGGGATCAAATGCCTTCTTTATTTGGTATTATATAATTTAATATCCTAAATTATACTGTTAAAATATTTTAAGAAAATATATACTATTTTATAGAAAGTTTAATATTAGGCCCGTTAGAGAAAATAGATAGACAATTATATTAATGTGTTTTTTTGTAGAAACCTGAATGCATTGATAAACTTGCTCAAGCATGAATCAAATATTTGGGTTTTTAACTTGAGATTTTGAAATATATCTATTTATTCTTTAAGATGTGATAAGTTGTAAAATGACTTTAGTGATGTAATTCATTGTATTAATTATAAAAATGATGTTTTGTCTACATGTTAAAAATGATGTTCTGATGCAATAGTAACTACAGTGATGTAACTTACCGTTATTCGATGTAATTCATTGTATTAGGTATGGTTTTATGTTTAATTTGGTGTTTTTTTGTTATTAATACACCATGTTTGTTTGATGTAACTTACTGCAAATATTAGATTTTACATATGCCGCATTATGTAATTCACTGTAATATGTAATGTACATAAAAAATTTTAAAAAATTTCAAGACTATATTAGAATTAAAGACAATAAAGAGACTAGTTTAATGATGTAATTTTTATAAAAAATAACAATGTATGAAAAGTTATAAAAGCCATAAAAACAAAGGGGGTAAAATTTTTTACATTTGGTTTACATTGGTTCAATGTCCTTTGGTGTAGTTACATGGTTTAATCTCGTTTGGTTGTTATGTTATTGAAATCATGTTGGTCACGTAATGATGCATATTTTACATTTGGTTTACATTGGTTTACATTAGTTTTCACTAGTTTACGTGTTATTTTTCATAATAGTTTTGCTATAGTTTACGGCAGTGTAACACTGTAACATATGGTAAAATGGTGTAACGTATGGTTTTAGATGGTGTATTTTTGTTATTTTAGTATGATTACAGTGGTGTATTCTTATTATAGTGGTGAAACATATGGTGTTAGATGTTGTAAAATAGTTTTTAAGTGTTGAAAAATACTAATTATAGTGATGTAGCTATAGACATCCAAACTAAATCACAAAAAAATATTGAGACTATATGAGAATTAAATAGAAAAAGTATACGAGTTTAATGATGTAATGTTGTTTGATTGTTAGGTGGTTCTAATCACAACGTTATTAATAGTTGCAGTGGTGTAATATCGGGTGTAAGTTTTTGTTATAGTGGTGCAACAATAGTGGTGCAACAATAGTGTAAGTGTTTTACACATTGGTTTACAATGATTCACATTGTAAAAGCATTAGTATTATAGTGGTGTAGTTTTATTATAGTGGTGTAACATTTAGTTTTTGTGAAGTCACTGGATCGGTAAACATCCGAGCACGTTCTTGACGGAAGGATAAACAACCAAAAGATAAACAATAGTACGAACAAGAATCGAATGATTTCATTGATAAAACATAACGATTTAAGCTCGTTACAACTTAAGAATTACAACTTTTGGCAAGGGGAGATCGAGCATGATCTCCCCTCTCATCCGGCAGCACCTGGGCGCCAGGAACCCTATCAAAAACCCTTAGGTTTCTACACATTGAAACTGGTATATATAGGCTTCGGCCCTTATTAGATGCGACTGGGCCCATTCGTGCGATTGGACCATGCGTATGGTTCAATCGTACGACTGGACCATGCGTATGGTTCAATCGTACGACTGGACCATTCTTATGGTTCAGTCTTACGAATGCCCCAATCGCATCTCTCAGTCGCACGACTAGTCCATTAGCATGGCTCAGTCGTACGACTGAGTCTCATTCGCATATGCTCCAGCGAATGACCCAGTTTCATGTGTTTACAAGGTGTATAACATTAAGCCTAGACTATTCGTCAAGCGACGGACACACTATATATGACTATATATGCTCCAACAAATTCCCCCTTGGACGTTGCTTGCGAATAGTAGACAACACCTCTTATAATCTTCAGTCAATCTTTGCTCTGGTTTCCAATAGAATCAAACGAACAACCATATTAGCCAACATTGCCGATCCGTCAGGTTACTACCATATCCCTGAAAAAGAATTTAGGCACAATAGCTTCCGTTTACTTTGCAGAACACCATCATAGCAGCAAGATTCCCCATATGACTGACTTTTTCAGATAATGACATGACCAGTTTTCCATTGCTTCAATCTTCACACAGTCTAACCTATTTAACATTAACAACTGTAGAAATTCCCCCTCACGTTCAGCATATCCCAATATATATACATTGTGCTCTCCTGTCGTCTTCATACGATATATCTGGCAAAAGGTTAAAGGTTCCAATCCACAGCTGACAATATCAAACAAATCAGCATGCACGAAGATTCATCATCAGAAACCTACTCACATCATCACTTTCTGATTGCGTCTTCAATTTTTCTATACATGGATTCCCCTAAGAATGAGAATCCTCTCTGTGCGGATAAATATAACTTGATTGGCCCATAAATAGTCAGATGCTCCTGACTACCCCACAAATTCAGAACCGACAGCTGACATCTTCTCTTCTCTCTTTCGTGTTCTAACAACATTCACCGATTCTGGAAGTCCAACAAATAATGGGGTATCCATCGAACTTGTTTGACATAAGAAACTCAGGGTGAATGTGCTTTGCTCATCCTCAACTCTTGCATAGACTCTCCAAGAAAATCTTCACTATTGACCAGAACATGAACCGAAAATGACCCGATAATTTTCCAAAAAAAAATTTATTTTACCAGACTTTTCAGAAGGCTTCCCGACTGATAAAATGGTTTAGGGAAAAATTCGTGCAAGAAGCTGTTCCAGACTCTCTTTTTTTTTGGTCTGGTACACAGCTCATTCGTGCGACTTGAACAGATGAATGAAGACATACGTACGAATGGGTGATTCGTGCGAATGGATACTCCGAATGGGTCAGTCGTGCGAATGAAGTACACGAAAGGGTCAGTCGTGCGAATGAATGTTCATTCGTACGAATGGACGTACGACTGGGTTAGTCGTACGAATGGACCATACGAATGGTTCAGTCGTGCGAATGAGGCCCAGTCGCATGGCCCAATCGCATGAACGGGTTTGAACGCAGAAAACCAGATCTACAGCCGCCACAAGGCTGAAAAACCCTAATCCGATGATTTGGACGAGACACAGCACAATAATTGTACCACCGGATTCGTTTTTATGATCTGAAGAAGATTCTGAGTCCGCTTTTAACAAATAAACATCACACACAATGAGATTTGAGCAAAACAAGATGAACACGAAGAACACGAAGTGGGTTTAACGTCAAAGAACTGAACTTTGATCCAGAAATCAAGAGCTCGGTTTGCTAGAATGATTGTTAGATCATTCCAGCAGTAACCGGCTCTGATACCAATTGTGAAGTCACAGGATCGGTAAACATCCGAGCACGTTCTTGACGGAAGGATAAACAACCAAAAGATAAACAATAGTACGAACAAGAATCGAATGATTTCATTGATAAAACATAACGATTTTAAGCTCGTTACAACTTAAGAATTACAACTTTTGGCAAGGGAAGATCGAGCATGATCTCCCCCCTCTCATCCGGCAGCACCTGGGCGCCAGGAACCCTATCAAAAACCCTTAGGTTTCTACACATTGAAACTGGTATATATAGGCTTCGGCCCATATTAGATGCGACTGGGCCCATTCGTGCGATTGGACCATGCGTTTGGTTCAATCGTACGACTGGACCATGCGGATGGTTCAATCGTACGACTGGACCATTCTTATGGTTCAGTCTTACGAATGCCCCAATCGCATCTCTCAGTCGCACGACTGGTCCATTAGCATGGCTCAATCGTACGACTGAGTCTCATTCGCATATGCTCCTGCGAATGACCCAGTTTTATGTGTTTACAAGGTGTATAACATTAAGCCTAGACTATTCGTCAAGCGACGGACACACTATATATGACTATATATGCTCCAACAGTTTTAAATGTTCTTGGGGCGCACATGCTAGTTACAGTAATGTAACTGCAGTTGTTTGAACTGAATCATAAAAATATGTCAAGACTATATGGGAATTAACGAGAAAAATGATACGAGTTTAACGATATAATTTTTATAAAATACAATACGGTATAAAAAAGTTATGAATGTATAAAAAAGTTGGATGTAGAGAATTTTATATAAAAGAAAAATATATGTGAGGAAAGAGAAAATTAGGTAGTGACACTTGTCACTATCATATTCAATCTGTATTTTCTTAGGTTGGTTAAATGACTATATTATCGTTTTCTATTAAAAAATTAATGGACAAATGACATGATCTTTTGTCTTCCAAAGTAAATCAATGGATCAAATTGGGTTAATGGGTTTTTACAAAAACTAAAGGTTCTCATTAGAACCAAACCCTATATATATATATATATATATATATATATATATATATATATATATATATATATATATATATATATATATATATATATATATATATATATATATATATATATATATATATATATATATATATATATATATATATATATATATATAACCAAATTGATGTGTTTGAATATAATATTACAATCAAACACCGAAATGGTACAGATGCCAAAGTCATAAAATTGAAAATTTAAAACTCACAAATGACATTGTCTTGTCTGATGTATTTGTTGTGGGTGGTGCTGGGGACATCGCTGGGGTTTTTGATGGTAGGCCGGTTCAAACGGTCATGGTTAGGGCTTGCGGTCACATTTTGGCCCCTAATCGTGACCGCAAGGCCTTGCTGTCACGGTTTGAGGTGGTACTACCCGTGACCTCGTGACAACAAAACGACAAAATGGCCTGATAAAGTTGAAAAGCGGTCACCAAACCGTCACGGTTTGGCCTACCCGTGACCTCTAGGGTACGAGGTCTCAGTTTAAGGTAGGAGGTAGACGTGATTTTGACAGAAGGCCGGGAATCGCGCCACGAACCGTCACGTGGAGGCCAAACCGTGACGGTTTGTGCACCAGGTTAAACGAGTGATAAAATTAAAATAAAAACAAAGTGATATGATAAAAAAGTATAAAAAATATAGGCAATATGTCACGGTTTCGCCAAACCGTGACATATAACCCCCAAACCCTAACTGCACACAATCAATTCCCCATTAATTACACACCCAATCATTGTTAACGGATCCCCAGAGCTAACTGTCACGGTTAGGCCTCACCGTGACAGTTAGGTCTCACACCTGATTGAACGGTCACGGGAAGGCCTAACCGTGACCATTTGAATCGGTTTTTTACAGGAAATTGCGGTGTGTGCAGAATTCCCGATTTGTTGTACCTGGATATGGTGTAAATCTGTTTTAGTTTTTTAATTTAAAAATCAAAACAATGTTAAAGTTTTGTTTGATCCAAAATATTATAATGTTCGGGATTTATACACCATGAAACCTTGGTGACTAGTAGACAATTCGATGGACTATATGTGTATGTTTTAATAGCCTTAATGTGTCAAATAAGTGGCATGATCGATTAGGTCACCCATCTGTTCAGGTCCTTAAGATTTTAAATAATATGTTGCTCTTTAAAAACAAATTAGAATTACCTCTCTATGATATATGTCAACCTGCAAAACAACATCGAAATCCTTTTCCTTCTAGGCGAGCATACATCCCACAGGTGACCTAGTTCACTTAGATGTATGGGTTCCGTATAAGGTAGCTAGTAGGAAAGGTTACAAATATTTCTTGATCTGAGTTGATGATTATTCAAGGTTTATGTGATTGTATTTGTTGAAGTATAAAGATAAAAAGAAGTTTCAAACATTCAAGATTTCTTTGGTCTAATCAAAACTCAATTTGAAAAAATAATTAAGATTTTCAAAAAATAATATTCATTAATAAGTAGATGTCTAAATTTATCAAAACCAATGGAATTTTACATTAAACAACTTGTGCTTGCACCTCACAACAAGATAGGATAGTTATGAGAAAGCATAGGCATGTTCTTAATATGGCTAGATCTCTTTTGTTATTGACACATATTCCCTTGAAATTCTGGTCAGCTTGTATTCTAACAACACCATATCTCATCAACAGGACTCCTTCCTCTTCTTTAAATTGCAAGACCCCAATGAACTTATGTTTGGCTAGAACCCTCTCATGAGCATTTTAAGGTGTTTGGTTGTCTATGTTTCAGCATAGTTTTAAATAACTCAAATAAAATTTCTAATCAAACTAAAAATATGTTTTTGAGGATATTTAAATCATAAAAAAGGTTACAAGTTATGGAATCTTATTAATAAACAGGCAGTGTTTTCTAGACATAAAAGTTTATGAAAACATCTTTCCATTTAAAATTGGATATTTCATCTTGTATTGATAACCTTGATTCTGGCAAATGAATTTTTACATTTTTTGTGAACACAACAATCAAACACATGTTATTCCTGAGCTTAGGACACCCGACGATGAGCATAGGGTTCTTCATAAACAAATACATTCTCGGGAGAAGCCTAGTATTACTAATTCTGATGGCGAGGCAGTTGCTCAATAGTCCAGCAATAAGGTCTTGTTGTTATGATAGCAACCTTAGGCGAGTGGTGGTGTTACCGGTATCGCTAGATGAGAAGCTTCTTTGGATGAAATAATAATTATTCTGAGGGTTCGTGTTCAACAACTCTACCTAGGTGCTTGAATCGGCAAGCAGCATTTCCAAAAAAATTCAAGATTTTGCTGTTCATAGAAAGGTTAAATATGGCCTAGAAAAAGTTGTAAACTATTATAACTTATAAAAATTATACTTTTTGTTTCCAACTTTAACAAATGTAATGAACCTAAATGTTTCTAGAACCGTAAAGGATATAAATTGGGTCAATGCTAAGAATGAGGAAATTGAAGCCTTTAAAAGAAATAACAATCGGGATCTAGTTGACTTACCTTCCAATTGTAAGACTATAGGTATTAAGTGGTTTTTGAAGATCAAATATAAATTGAGTGCTGAAATTAATAGATTTAAGGCTGGGTTGGTCGCATTTCGCCTGTAGTATAAAATAGTCACTATAAGATGTGTTCTGAATAATGGTATTCAATATGACTAGAAAAATATATTAGTTAGAATTAAATAATACATTTTTGTACGGTGAACTACATGAAGAGGTTTATATGAAAATAAAGTATATTGATTGTTAAAATCTTCATATGCTTTAAAACAAGCTTCACGTGTGTGGGATGCTAAGTTGGTTGGTGTTCTTGTTACGTATGGTTTTGGTCAAAATAAAAGTGATTATTTATTATCTATTAAGACTAGCGATTCTGTGAAATTGATTTTACTTGTCTATATGGATGATAATTTGCTTACTGGAAATGATCTAGCTGAAATCAATAAAGTGAAGTCGATGTTAAAGTCTAAGTTTCTAAATAAGGATCTTGGTGAGTTAAAATATATTTTTGGGTATCGAGGTTTATTGAGGTTTAGAGGGACTCGAATAGTATATGTTCGAATCAACATAAGTATTGTCTTAAATTTATTGTCTGAATTTGAGCTTACTAGGTGTAAACTAGTGACCACTCCAATCAAACAGATTTATGTGATTACGACCAACTGTAAAATGATAAACCGTAGGCTAATGTCACAAATTTTCAAAAATTAGTTGATAAAGTTATTTGTCTTTCACGTACCCATCCATATATTTTCTACACTGTATATCTTCTTAGTCAATTTATGCATCAGCCTACTAATACTCATCTACAAGTTGCTCTATGATTATTATGGTATTTGAGAAAAGCTCCTAGAATGGGTATATCTCCAGATAATGTTGGGAAACAAGCGGTCTCAAGGATCCCCAACAACCCTCCCAATGCTAACAATAGAGAAATATAACTGAACACAAGAATATACGTGGAAACTCTAAAACCGGAGAAAAACCACGGGCCTCCAGAGAGAAAGATCCACTATGCGATAAATTGTTACAATCACATAGACTAATCTCTCAAGCCTCCCCCTGCCCAATTACACCCACACTCTCCAAAGTATTTAACTAAAAACTTTCTACACTCTAAGACAAGAGAACTAGAAAAGAAAGAAAGAACCAAACACTTCAAGTGTATTTTTTGTTGGGGCACTTTGAAACCAAAGTCTTGGACTTCTTTTATAGGCTTGGAGTCCTCCCAAGCTTTCATCCTTACACCAATGTGGGATGGGAAGATTTTCATATAGTCAAAAATCCTAACAGATAAGTTTGATAAAACTATACATTGGTTGTATACTAGTTTTGATTGGGAAAAGTTTTTAGATTCTAAACGTTCTGTGACTAGTTTTCGCATTTAGTGGGTTCTTCTCTTTGTCATGAAAAAAAAGCAGTCCACTGTTTCTCGATCCACTGTTGAAGATGAGTATCATTCTATTTGTGCGGCTACGTGTGAGCTAATATGGATTCTTAACTCTTAAATAATTGGGTGAATATGTGTCTTTTTCGGTTGCTTTTGTTGTGATAATATTGCAGCCATATCTATTGCTACCAATCCAGTTGTTCATGATCACACCAAACACTTCGAGGTAAATCTATTTTTCTTGTGTGAAAAGATTTCCACAAGCATGATTAAAACCAAATGTCTTAGCACGGTTATGTCTGGTTTCTATATATGGATCAAAATATTATGAGATAGGTTGGATAGTTCACTTATGTGATAGGACTCAACTAAATACCTCTTGACCATTACCTAGCTTCTAACCATTTTTAATAACCTAAATTTGCAAATAATGAAGCTCTAAAATAAATTTTAGAGATTAAAAGAGCATTTTATTTAAACATATAACCAACAAGCTTCCTATGCATTTTGTTACTATAAAGTTACCACCGTATCCTCCAACAAGATGAAATTAAAAGGTAGGGAAGTTGTTAGCGATCCACAATACTATAACTTCCATCATGAAATTATGCTTACGATAAGCATGAGAAGTAAGAACATCATGCTCATATAAGTTCTTCAACTCGTCTGTTAACAACCAAAAAAACACCTCCAAGTTCTTCCACTCGTCTACATATTGATATAAATACACATACACTGACACACACATATATACACACACATATACACACACACATTATACACACATATATACACACACATTATACACACACACATTATACACACACACATTATACACACATGCGTTTGTGTCTATGCGTACACATGTAAATTTATATATATAAAGGGACTATATTGTGAGAACCACATAAGACGTGTGTATATCGATTAAAAGAAAACGATGAAATAAAGAATGATGATTCATTTTTTTCCTACTCTTTCTTTGATTTTATCTAATGTCTCTTGACATTATTGTAAAAAGTATAAAACTGTATGCATACGTATGTGTGCCTATTAGGGCTGTTCACGAACCGAATCGAACCGAACGCAGGCTCGCTCGAAGTCAGTTCGTTTTCAAACCGAGCCGCTCGGTTTGGTTCGAATTTACAAATTCGAGCGCAAACATCTTGCTCGAACTTGGTTCGGTTTACAACCGAGCGCTCGGTTTTGCGGTTTCACTCGGTTCAAATACACACCCACGCACACACAGAGTACACACCCACGCACACACTGTCACGCACACGCATCGAATTCGTACATGCATACACATTACAGTAGCATACACACATGTTTCGCTAACGGAACCCGAACGTGACCGAAACAACAGAACGAAATGACAAAAAACGATTACGAGTCTAACCTTTGAACGGGTTTACGGGGATCTTGATTGCAGTTGGTTTCCACGATGGGGAGGGGCTGTCAAATTCAGAAACGAGAGGCACGACGGCAGCAGGCTCACTGCTGAGGCAGTTCGCGAATGGAGGAGAGGGTCGCACGGAGGTGGTCGACAGAAGCGGGGGCTTAGGGTTATGGTTTCATAAAATGTGTATATATATTTTAGATAATTACTCAACACCCCCTCAACTTAGCTTAATTGACAAATTAATCTAAACTGTTTATGATTAGGGTTTTTGTTTTTTATTGAATAAATAAAATAGAAATACAATTAAATAAATTAACATATATATAATATATAAAAACTAAATTGAAAATAATTCGAGTGAAACCGAACGAGCACCGAGCGAGCTTACCTTTGCTCGTGCTCGCTTCGTTTTAAAACCGAACCGAGATGCTCGGTTCGTTTTAAAACCGATCCGAAATCGAACGAGCAAAATTCCAAGCATTTTTCGAACGAGTTCGAGCGAGTTTCGAGTGTCGAGCTTTTTGAACAACCCTAGTGCCTATATTGTATGTGCATTTAGATAAATACTGTAAATATTGTATCTTTCTAAAAATAGATCTTAATATATTGAAATCCACGTGCATTTAATAAATTTTTATAATTAAAAATACAAATAAAAAAGAACACTCACATATATACATGTATCTATACATGACTATATGTGTGCATCCATCTATGTATATGTATATATGTAATGTGTATATGTATTATGGGTGGGTAATTTGGTGTGCGTGTCTATGTACATACATATTCATTTACATTTACATATAGATGCATGATGTGTGTATATATATACACACACATACATAGGTGTGTGTATATACACACACCTATGTATGTGTCAACATATATACATATGTGAATATCATTATATGTATAATAGGTGGTTTATAAAAGAATGTTTTTAAGAAAACTAAATACACCAATCACAAATTCTATCTAGGGTCAAAAACATTAATTACCTTCTCATAATATGTGAAAAGTTATATGTTAGTGATTTGGTTTATGGGGATAAAGGGGTAAAATCTGAACTAGCATTTTAGTAACCTCCAATCTCAAACATCACCAAAGATTATTCACAATCTCTCTCCTTTCTAGCAGGTTCATGTAATTTTCATCTTTTATTGCATCATTTATGTTAAATCATTAAGGCCAAAATTGTAAATTTCAGAATTACATAATTACAAACAAACTGAATATGCTAAAATCTCAAACTCATGAACACCAACTGATTTACATAACTCTAATCATGTAGAATAGTTAAACATATATAACATATGCATAATCATTTACATATATGCAAATTTACATGATGTAATCTTTTACAACTAGTTATACAAGAATAGCAACTTATTTACATACTGTTACCATGTTGAATAGATATATGTAACCATGTACATAACCGTTTACATAGATAAAATTAATTAATATATTACATATATGCAGTTATTAGAAAAATCAAACACCAAATTATATCATTTCTATATTTATTAGATGAATCAATATGAAAAGAAAATATGAAAATAAACATTTTTTGGCGGAATTGTAAAATGATGTACATGTAGCTCATGTGTGTTTACATATATGTTGTTGCAGTATGTTTACATATATGTTGTTTCAGTATGTTTACATATACGTAAATTAGTTTGCTACATGTATGCAGCTCTCGTATGTATACATATAATATCTAAATTTTCATGTAGAAGCATTTTACATGAGTTAATGAGTTACATATATGCAATTTAATGTGCTCTTTATGCCCACTTAGTCTCTGATCTTAAAAAATAGAAAACTGAGAGAATCTTTTTTAAGTTCTCAGCATACTGACCACCACCAATTTAAAACCGTAAAAGAATACCGAAAAGTAAAATATAAAAATGATGTAATAATTCATAAACATGATTATCAATACATCACCTTCTTAATGTTTACTTATATTTGTCATTTGTGTATTCTTGTAGTATCTTTATGTAAATTATTCATCTATATATTTATCTCTCCACACATTGTGGAGATATAGAGAGTTGCATTTACTTGAGTGTTACAACTCTATTATGGCATCAAGAGCCTAAAGATCCCACCCTCTCCTCTTCTTCTTCCCACCACCTTTCCACTTCTTCTTCTCTCCCTCTTTCTCCAACCTCTCGGCTATCTCCCTTCCCTCATCCATGGCTTCCTCCTCCACCGATCAATCCATTCCCCTCAACACTCTCATGCATATGATCACCATCAAACTCAATGCTACCAACTATCTACTGTGGAAAAATCAAATGCTCCCCATCCTCACCTATCAAAATCTCCTTTCCCATGTTGATGGTTCCATCACTGCCCCTTCTCCCACCATTTCAACCGACAACAAGTGTGTCGAGAATCCGGCTTACTCCGCGTGGCTCTCCGTCGATCAACGCACCATCATCATTCTCCATGCCTCTCTCTCCGAGGAGGCTGTTACGGTTATTGTTGGCCTACCCACGGCCCGCCAAGTATGGGTTGCTTTGGAAGCTGCTTTCGGTAACTCATCAATTGATCGTGTTCACAATCTTCGTGATCAACTTCGTCTACTCCAGAAAGGGACCAAGTCTGTCGCTGAATTTGGCAGGCTCTTCAAGACTATTTGTGATCAACTTGCGGCCATCGGTCATCCTGTTGACGATGCGGATCAATCTCACTAGTTCCTTTGTGGTCTTAGCTCTTCCTTTGAGACCTTTTCCACTGCTATTCGGTCCACCCGCCCTGCCCCGGTGTTCTCGGATCTTCTGGCTCGTGCGGAAAGTCATGAACTATTCATGCGCACCATCCACAATTCCTCTACACCCCCGGTTGCCTTTGCTGCGCAAACCGACCGATCTTTCACACCTCGGGGTCGTGGAGGGCGCCTCTCGCGTGGAGCAGCCACCACCGTTCAGCGTGGTGGACGTTTTCGTGGTCGTCGGATGCCTACTTGCCAACTTTGTCGCCGGGAAGGTCACTATGCAACCGGCTGCCCCAACCTTCGGTCCTTTGCCACTCGTGATTCCCTCCCTAACACTGATGACACTCTTGCAAGTGCTTTCCTTTCTCAGTGTCATGTTACCTCCAACACTCCCGATTGGTATGTCGACTCTGGAGCATCTGATCACATGACCCCATCATCTACAAATGTGACTTCCATCACTCCTACAGGTAATGCTTCTGTCACTTTTGGGAATGGCCAGTCTCTTCCTATTTCATGCATGGGCCAAACCACAGTGGGTAATAATCTTCATTTAAAGAATGTGTTGGTGGTTCCCCACCTTACTAAACACTTACTTTCTATTAGTGCTCTCACTCGAGATAACCCGGTTGATGTTACTTTATCTTACCCCTCGTTTTGTATTCAGGATCGACAAACCAAGGAGATCCTAGCCCAGGGAACATGTGAAGATGGATTATATGTTTTGAAATCCGATCATCAAGCGCTTCTTTCTACTACACACTACTAGAAAAACTGCAATAGATGACGCGCATTGCGCGTCATCTTTGGGGTCAGATGACGCGCAAATGCGTGTCAAGGAAGGGTAGTCATAAATGACAGATGACGCGCATCCGCGCGTCATCTGTTTATGACGCGCAAAAGATGACACGCATTTTATGACGTGCAAAAGATGACGCGCAATGCGCGTCAAGGAAGGGGTAGTCATAAATGACTAGATGACGCGCATCCGCGTGTCATCTATAAAATTTTTATGACGTGCAATAGATGACGCGCAATGCACGCCATAAATTTAGCTGCATTATTTATATATATATATATATATATATATATATACACACACACATTAATTTTTATAAATTTTACCTGCTGTTTTTATAAAACTATAAATCAATAACTGTCAAATACTAGCAAAACAAAATTTATTTAATTAAATACTAACAAAAATTACAAAGTTGTTCCAAGTTCACATGCATATGCAAAATTACAAAGTAGTTCCAAATTCATTTAATTATCTAATAAGTAGCCCTACACATAAATAAAATTTGAAACGTAACACGACCACAATTGCAACGGCTTCTACAACACCAGCTGCTCCTAGAAGGTGACCAAACATTGATTTGTCGAGTTCAATCGCAACTGCAAACATTAAATTTATTAAGTTCATCGCTTCTTGAGCTAATATAAGACTCGGGTAGCATAAATACATAATCCTCCTTTACATACCCTTCACATGATGATGAAAACCTTCATAAAGATGGTACTCCGCTAATTACCACTTGTCTAGCTCCAGCCGCGGCACTCGATGAAAACCTGTATGATTGTAACAATATGAACTTATTGGATATTTATAACTTTATAAGTACTTAAAAGATAACTTGTTAGTAGGTAACCAATAGTTTGATTAATTACATATAAACACTAGATCTTAGACCAAGAAAACTACTTACATATCATGGCCACAACTTGGACCTTTGTTAACTCCAACAATATATCACCTGTTTGCCATTCCAAAATAAAACAATAAAAATGAGTCAACATTTTATGAGAGCATTATGATTGATGACACCTCAAGAACCAAAAGAACATACCATAAGAGGCTTGGACCATGCAAACAATGCCCCAGATAATGCTAATGAAACACAATCCACAGGGTACCTACACGAACAATTTGCAAAACAGTCCGACTTATAAATCTAATCAGAACCACACTTCACCATCATTAAATTGATAAGAAACCTTGCTGGGATTTACTTATAGACTCACTTAATGATCATATTAATGTATTTTGTTACATTCAGATTAAAAAAACAAACTAGTGTGTAGTAATCAACGAGAAAGAAAACCGAGCTTACCAGTAACCTCATACGCAGTGGCTTCTTTGATTTCAGCAGTGCTTACAGCAATAGACTCTTGATACGAAAAAGAGTGACCAGAAAATGATTTATCCCTGCAAAACATATAGAAATCATCAATAACCCCCAATGTTTCACCAATAAACAATCTTTCAATTCGAAGGAGCATATAAACACATATAGAAAACTATTGTTCTAATAGTAATAGAAAACATCATCATAATACCATTATAAACAAATCAACAAATCGCAAAGGGTGAAGAAACTTACAGTTGAGGCGCACAGACACTAACATTATATAACCCTTCACGAACAAGAGCTTCAACGAGGTACGTGAGCCCCGGAGACTCAATCCCCTCACTATTCGTAACGAAAATCACAGGCTTCGAAGGATCATACTCCCAGCCTCTTTGCAATCCATCTTCATTTTTCAACCGGAAACCACAACTGCAGTATCCCAAAGTCCGTAAGTATTCTTTTTTCAAGAACGTTTGATAAATTATGGTAACTCAAATTTGAAGCATATAAGTTGGAATAGGTACTAGATTAATATACCTGAAGCCCCTGGTATCATTCTTGCTCCCACGGCAAAACATCTACATACAAAAGCCCAGAGGAAATATTAATAATAATTAATAATTTCTTTACTGAATTATTGCCATTGTGTGAGATGAAGCGTCAGTTTTATCTAAATAGAAAAGAAAGCTGAAATTTACCCAATATCCACGAGGAACTTCTTTTCCACAGATGTCAAATTTATGCAGAGGACCATGTTTGGTGCTATTTTCAGATTCATGGTTGTCTGCCAGCCACTTATTTGAAGGGTATAAATTGTCAAAGTTAACAAGTATATCAGCACTTCCCTTTCGACACCTAAGATTCCAAATTTTATATCAAATTATAACAAATAGCAAGCAATATTGAAATCTCAAGTGTGAATAGAAGGAAGGTGGTGGTATGAACCTTCTAGAAGGGTGATGAGCCACCATTAGTTGCATGAACTTTATAAGTGTAGCTCTTGTATCCGGTTTAATCATCTGTTAAAAACATATGCATATAATTAACTAGTTTACAGGCAATGATAGCCCTAAAGAGTAGGTAACAGACGTTCACCTTGTGTTCTACAATAATATCATAGGCGAAGGATGTAGCCTCTTCAACATCATATATAGCACGTGCAATCTAACTCACAAAAGAAGGGGAAAAACACTTTAAAAAGTTTAATCACTTAACACTACTTCCATTGTAAATACAACTAGTTACAAATTAAATAACGTCTTCAGGTTGTAAAAGTATTCTTTGAACAAACCTGCCCAGGGTCTGAGGCATTTGAATGAAGAAGGTGATCGATCATTTTCGTATTTCCCGTCTTCGAGGCTATATGAGCTAATATACAAAAGCAAAATAAAGCAGATTTGTTAATATGAAATATGAATATCAAAGTTAATCATGTGGAGCATTTAACCAACCTCCACTTGTTTTCTAATACAGAGAATGGTGCCAACAACAAAATTTTAATTCCCATTTATGTTTATGCCAAACAATCATACCTTCCCAATTGTGAATTAATCCATTTAAGCAAATACTAAAAACATAGCAACATTAAAAATATATCACTTTCAGAGGGTTAATGAAATGTAGTGACGTTACCTTATTTGCACAATCTACCCATGTCATCAATATAATCCCTGGATGAACAGCATCGGCTCCATTGAAAATCCTAGCAACCTTTTCATATTGAGGCTGCAAAATCAAAGCAAAAACATGAGCAACGCAACAAACATATGTGCAGCCATTGTAAACTTAAAATACAGATACCTTATAGTTTCTGCAAGCAGGGCACCTACAAAGAGTAATGATTAAACCAAATTAGGACTATATATGGATATTCGGGGACTAAATAATAGTACAGTCAAAGCAGATTGACATGTAGCGATAAAAATAAAAACAGACACCGATATGCTACATGTGTTAATAATGTCTTAGTCCAGAACTGTTATATACTATATTTCGTTATACGCAATATCAAACTTAAACTTATAAGCCAAATGAAAATATATAGAATACATGTTAGAAGAGAATACTCTGAAATTACTTGTCACGGTTTTCCACAAACTACTTCTATGGTTTCAAAATAAAATATGCGGTTTTTGTTGGATACAAATAGCATCTAAAGTTTTCTAAGGTTGAAATATATGTATGACATATATACCAGGCACCCTAGATGTATATTCATTCTGGATCAGATATAGGATAAGCGCAGGTGACTCCACATAAGATCTATTTACAAGATGTTTATCCTCTTAAATACTAATGTTAACCAAAATATCAAAGGGTAATTGAATCCAATTATCTCAGGTTGCACAGCAATCGTAAGCCAAGTCTTCTACTACGTAGTTACAATGCAGCAGAATCTATTTCAGATGTACCCATCAAACCAAATGTTGAATTCCACTACATAATTGCATTTGCATATGATTATATCACATCATCAAACCAAATGCTAAGCATTTATTCGCTCACTAAACAGATTGTGATACTTGACCCATAAACCACTGTTTACTTAAGTTCATATAAACAACCATTTAGCCTATAGTCAACTGACTACAAATTGCAGCAGTTAAGTTCATATAAACAACAAAATCAAGTATATTGATTTAAATAACCAACATTCTTCAGGTTGAAACCTGAATTTCAAGAAATACATAACCAAAATATGACTACTGACCGATTGAAGATGGCTGCGGTGGTGGGTGGCCGAGCGGCGGTGAGGGCTCGGGTGAAGTCGATTGAGGCTGGATGAAAGTCAATTGGGGCTGGGTTGAAGTCGATTGAGGGTTGCAGGTCGATTGGGGCTGCGGGTCGATTGGGGCTGCGTGTCAATTGGGGTTGCGGGTTCAAAGGGTCGATGGTAGTGTTGGTGGTGGGGGGTTGCGGCCGGCGGTGGAAGGTCGGCGGTGGCAGTGTGGTGGTCGCGACCGGCGGTGGAAGGTCGGCAGTTGGCTGCGGCTCGATTGGGGCTGCAGGTCGAAGGCTCGATGGTGGTGCTAGGGGTTGCGGCCGGCGGTGGAAGGTCAGCGGTGGATGGTCGGAAGTGGTGGTCGCGACCGGCGGTGGATGGTCGGCGGCGGCAGGCGCGTCCGGCGGTGGATGATCGGAGGTTTTAGCTAGGGCTTTAGTTGAGGGAAGCGGGAGATGAATTTGGAATGAATAGCTGCTGATGATTAAATATTGTGAAAATTTTTAAAAAATGACACATTAAGATGACACGCAAAAATGCGTGTCATCCTTTCTAAGAAAATTTTAAAAATGACAAATAATTTATGATACGCGTAAATGCGCGTCATCTTTTTTCGCGCGTCATCTTTCGCGCGTCATCTATTAACAGTTTTCTAGTAGTGACATCAACACCTAAAGCATCATTTGAACTTTGGCACTCCCGCTTGGGACATGTGCATTTTGAAACTATTGTTAATTTACAAAAACATAATCACATCTCTATTTCTGCGTTGTTACCTAAACCGGGCTTATGTTCCCCGTGTCAACTTGTGAAAAGTAAGAAATTACCGTTTGTTGTTGATAATAAAAGGTCATTGAAACCGCTTGATCTCATTCATTGTGATCTTTGGGGCCGTCCCCGGTTATCTCCGGAGATAATTACCGATACCATGCTCTTTTTGTTGATGATCATTCTCGCTTTTGTTGGCTTTACCCATTGAAATTAAAATCGGATTTTTTTCATGTGCTATCCGTCTTTATTAATATGGTACAAGCAAACTTCTCCACCAAAGTAAAAGTCTTTCAATCGGACAATGGCACCGAATTTCTTAATCATAAAGTTAAGGCATTATTTGAATCAAATGGAACATTTCACCGACTCTCTTGCCCCTATACTCCTCAACAAAACGGTCGGGTTGAACGTAAACATCGACATATTGTCGAGACCGGCTTGGCAATGTTGTTTCATGCTAGTCTCCCCTCTTCCTTTTGGGTGGACGCCTTCTCAACCGCCGTCTACATTATCAATCGTTTACCCTCGTCCGTCCTTGACGGCAAGTCCCCGTATGAGATGCTCTATTCTCGATCCCCTGTTTATAGCACCTTCAAAGCCTTCGGTTGCCTTGTCTTTCCTTACCTTCGTGATTATATGGACCATAAACTTGCCCCACGTAGCATTCCATGTGTGTTCATCGGTTATAGTCCCATGTACAAAGGGTATCGTTGTCTTGATCCTCTCACTTCTCGGGTTTACGTCTCTAGACATGCTCGGTTTGATGAGACGGTCTTCCCTTTTCACAAGACTTCTCCCACACCCACTACCACTCATCAAGAACTCACCATCTTTCTTGACTCTTTTCCCCACCACCCTACCAATCTCCAACCTACAACCCCCTCTTCCACGCCCTGCATCACCCCACCTTCACCACCTTCTACACCCACTTCGGCCAAGCCTTGTACCCTCTGCCCTGAACCTTTACCCCTCCCCTCCCATTCTCCCACTACCCACACCTCCTCCCCACTGCCTTCTTCGCCTGTCCTCACCCCCTACTTCCCCGATCTCTTTCCTCGCCTCTTCTCCACCCGTCCTCACTCCCGAACCACCCCACAACACCCAAACACCACAACCCACAGTTCCTGACCCACCACCTTTGCCCTCTCACCCGATGACAACTCGCGCCAAGGCGGGTATTTTTAAACCCAAACATCGGGCGGATTTTTCTTATGTCACCAATCATCCTCTTTATCATTCCTTGCTTGCTCAAAAAGATCCTAGAACCTACTCCTCGGTTGCCAAATATCCCCACTGGGTCTCGGCCATGAATAAAGAAATGCATGCTTTATCCACTAACAAGACTTGGGTGCTTGTTCCGCGACCACCAGATCGACACATTGTTAGGTGCAAATGGCTGTTTCGCACCAGGTATCGCTCTGATGGTTCTATTGAACGTCACAAGGCTCGTCTTGTGGCACAAGGGTTTAGTTAAGCACCTGGTCTTGACTACTTTCACACTTTTAGTCTTGTGGTTAAGGCTTCCACGGTTCGTATCATCCTCTCATTAGCGGTTTTGAACAAATGGAAATTGCACCAATTGGACGTCAATAATGCATTCTTACATGGTAATCTTAATGAGTGTGTTTATATGGAACAGCCTCCCGGCTATGTGGACCCTAAGTTTTCGAACCATGTGTGTAAGTTGACCCAGGCTCTTTACGGCCTTAAACAGGCACCTCGTGCGTGGTTTTCTCGCCTCAGTCAGTTTTTGTTATCCGAAGGATTCACGTGCAGTCGAGCAGATACTTCCTTATTTGTGTTCACGAAAGACACATGCATTATGTATTTATTAGTTTATATGGATGACTTGATTTTAACAGGAAATGATAATGCGGTTATTACGGCCTTCATTTCTCGTCTGCACCATGAATTTGCCATAAAAGATTTGGGGGACTTGAATTACTTCCTGGGGCTGGAGGTGTCTCATGCAGACTCCGGTTTGTTTTTAGGTCAAGTGAAGTATGCTAAGGAAATTTTAAGCAGGGCCAACATGATTGATGCCAAACCTGCTTCCACACCTTTGGCTACCAACATTTGTCTCACCTCCACCGGGGTTGCCTATTCCGATCCGACGCACTATCGGTCACTGTAGGGGCCCTTCAGTATTTAACCATTACTCGACCCGATCTCTCTTATGCCGTGAATCAGGTGAGTCAGTTTCTGCATGCACCAACCGAAGATCATTTTCAGGCTGTCAAAGAATTCTGCGATATATCAAAGGCACTATTTCTTATGGGTTGTCATTCTCCAAACCGACGCATACCTCTCTTGTTGGCTATTCCGATGCTGATTGGGCTCGTTGTCTTGAAACTCGTCGCTCGACCTATGGCTACTCTATATTCTTGGGTGGTAATCTAGTATCATGGTCGGCCAAGAAGCAGCCAACCGTCTCGCGCTCCAGTTTTGAATCCGAATATCGTGCCATGGCTCACACCGCTGCTGAACTTATTTGGGTTACTCATCTACTTCGAGAGCTTCATGCCCTACCATCTGTTCGACCAACTTTATTATGTGATAACCGTAGTGCGCTATTTTTAACACAAAATCCTGTCTCGCACAAGCGCATGAAGCATATTGACTTGGATTATCACTTCATTCGCGAGTTGGTGTCTTCCGGTAAACTACACACCATGTTTATTCCTACCAAGCTTCAGGTGGCAGACATTTTTACTAAAAGTCTTCCGCGACCTCAGTTCGAGATGTTTAGATCCATGCTTCGTCTCGGACCGCCTCCGTTCCGCTTGCGGGGGGATATCAATACATCACCTTCTTAATGTTTACTTATATTTGTCATTTGTGTATTCTTGTAGTATCTTTATGTAAATTATTCATCTATATTGATCTCTCCACACATTGTGGAGATATAGAGAGTTGCATTTACTTGAGTATTACAACTCTATTAATGATATTTTCATTTGTTAAAAGAAATTATAAAAATGTAAAATAGTTGGATAAACACAAAACCATTAACAAACATTGAAGTCACTTAATCACTGTAGAAAGGTTAAAAAATCTGGCTAACATTTTGCCTTTTTGAGAATAGTCTTATGTACTTGCTTTAGTACGATGAATTTCTTGAGGGTGGTGGAATGACGGATGCCATGTGGATGGAATGCGGGAATTTGGTTTGAGTTTTGTAAGAAACTATAATTTTAGGTGAAATTTGTATCAAAGATTAGTTTTGAAATATTGGAAGAAATATTGTTAACTTTATAATTTTGGTTACTATTTTATAACATGTATTGTTATGCTATCATTTCGTATTATTAGACATTAATTATTTGTCATTTAATGTAAATATTTTAATTCTATAAAAAATATATTTTTTAAACTACTAAAACTATGACACACATTTATGACACATAAATGTGCATTGTCACACCCTCAAATTCCGGGTCTGGAATCTATCACGGAGGGGTGAACAAACAAGATCGAACACAGTAGTTACACAGAGATGCAAATATCTATATGATAGTTTTTAGATAATCATTACAATAATGTCAGAGTAATATTATGCGTAGCGGAAGTAAATATAGATTGTTTCATGACAACAGTCTTAATCATATTTCAGATAATAATCAATAGGTATCTTGAGCTCTTATATGATCCTACGTGCATATCCATAAGCTCCTAGTAGATACCTGAGAATACATGTAAATCAAGTGTCAACACAGGTTGGTGAGTTCACAGGTAAGTAAAACATAGTGATAAATCATCAATTATCATCAAATAGGATTTATAGAAAAGTGTGAGTTTAATTTACTCACCGGTATATGAATAGCCTGTCGGAACCCTTTTTAATAAGGTGAACCCGCTATCCCACATACCTACTAAGTACAAGCCCAACAAATCCTTCACATTGAATTTGTCCATGTCACTTAGTTTATTATCCTTTTATGTGTATATTATATTTTCATAATAATTTCAAATCCGAGGGAGCAAATCCTCCTTTACATTTATCCTCATATGGGTTGTAAATGGAACTATAATGTAAACTATATAAAGTGCACATCTGCCTTCTCACTACAGAAACAGTCATCCCAAATGACAACAAGATCTTTGTGCATCTGATATGGATCACATGTCCATACCTTTGTGGGGGTAAGTCACTCCCCGATAGTACTATCCAAAAGATCCCTGCTTATTTATAGTCCAGTATACAGAGAAGGATTTCATAATAACCATATGTAATCATAAATGTGATCAATTATTATTCAACATAATACACAAAAATAATTTGTAATTTAATTACAACATGTATCTCAGCCCCAAAATATTTAAATGATTAAAAAGGGGAAAGTTGAATATGAACTCACCTCAGTTCGTGTGTGGTGTTGACAGCCTAGTAAATTACTGTTAAGGAATTAATATTCACATAAGTATATATATATACAAATCCATAACCTAAATAAGTTAGATCTTGAACCTGGTGTTCAATTGATCTAGGGTTTGGTTTTCTGGGATTTGTTATAATCATTAAGTCATCTAATTATTTTTGTTAATAATTAATGATTTATATAAAATTTAATTAGTTTAATAATGATTTTGACATATCATTATATTCTAATTAAATTATAGACGTTATATAAACATATAAGTTTATATTTAATTTTTGTAAGATTTTATAAATGTTTAAATTTATAAAATCTAATTTGTATTTATATTATCAAAATAAATCCCCAAATAATATAATATCCATTAATAATTTGATTGTTTTAATTTATATTTAAAAACTCATTTTTGTATGAATAATAATTTATAATACATGTAATAATTTATAATACATGTAATAATTATTTACATAAATAATTAATTGAATTTCTACAATTTTTATGATTTATCATTAATTAAAAATGATATGGTGTCCAATTAATGATTAATACCTTAAATCATTAATTAAAGTCTATTTTTATAAAATATTCATTATAATATTTTTAAATAACATTTTATAAATTCTATTTGAGGTATTTTTAATTAAATAATTTATAGAAAATTAATTAAAAATACAGAAGTCCTTAAAAATTAGTTTTATAATTTTTGGTGATTTTTATGTATTTTATTTATTTTTAAATGTTTATTAAAAAGTGTTTAAAAAAATTAGGAGGTGCACGGGTTCGAACCCGTGACCTCCCCCTCTCCACCCCGCGCACAAACCAGTGAGCAAAGGCTCCTCATCGTTTAAAACTCTGCCCCAATTAAATTAAACATAACCCGTATGCTAATCCCCCAAATCAAGAACCCTAGAATCAATTTGATTCAAATTGACCAGGCAATCGTTTATGATAATGGATGGAATCATGGGGCTTTTGTTCCCATGATGAATCGAAGCAGTTGATGTAATTAATTTACCAGAAGGATGTCTGATCGATGATGAACACCTCGAAGACCAGTCGTGGTTATGCACAGATCAATTTCAATGGTTAATGTTGATGATAATGAAATTCCTTTCACAGGGAGTTTCTAATTGATTATATGATGCAAGGCCCTCAATCAATTTCGTGAATTGAGACTCCTAAGATGCAATCGACTGAGTTGCAGGTCGCGGGGAAGAAGGGGATCAAATTCGATGAATGGAGTTGTTTCTGGTGCAATTCGAAGCGCATACAGATTGCTAGTATTTATAGTGTTGATTAGGTATAATTTATTCGATTATTGATAGGTTCTGAGTGCGATTCATTCTGTAAAGAACCGACAAGGTTCACGTGATGGTTAGATCGCACCAGCTGATCTTTTATTCGAATTGCTGGTGGGTCAAGTTCGAAACATTCACGGGGTGTGTTGGTAACTTTTGTTTGATGTAAAACCATGTAATTCGACGTATTGGACGCCGGAGAAGTTGGCCGGAGGTTGCCGGAGAGGGCGCCGAAAACCGAGGGGTCGGGGTTGGGTTTCGGAAATTACAGAAATGGCCCCTCACTTACCTCTTTTATTATTTTGTGTTTAAACCTTTAAAACATGTTTAAAAATTACAGAATTAGTCCCTGGACTTATTTAATTAATTAAGTTAATTTGTAAATAATAATATTTTCATTATTATTATTATTTTCATTACTAACATATTATTTTAATAATAATAATATTATTATTATTATTATCATTATTTGTAATAATAATAATATCATTATTATTTTTATTATAATTATTATTATTATCATTATGTATAATATAATAATAATATTATATTATTAATTATTATTATTTCGTAATAATATCATCATTATTATCATATTTTTATTACATAAATTCATATAAAAACTTATATTAATTCACGGAAAATTTCGGGTTGTCACATCATCCCCCTGTTAGAGGAATTTTCGTCCCGAAAATTAAGAAGTACTAGCAACATTTTGAACAGGTTAGGGTACTTGCGCATCATTTCGTCCTCTCGTTCCCAGTGAACTCAGGACCACGCCGGGAGTTCCACGAACTCTGACAATTGGGATCTTGCTATGCTTAAGTTGTTTAACTTCTTTATCCATGATTTCAACTGGTTCTTCGACAAACCTGAGTTTTTCATCTACTTGTAGTTCCTCTAAAGGCACAACAAGTGATTCATCGGATAAACATTTCCTTAGATTGGATACGTGGAAACATTGTGCACACCACTAAGTTCAGCAGGTAGATTTAATTCATAGGCTACTGGGCCGATCCTTCTGACAATTTCAAAAGGTCCCACGTAGCGAGGGTTCAATTTCCCTCGTTTCCAAAGCGTATAACTCCCTTCCAGGGAGATACCTTTAGCAAAACTTTATCCCCTTCCTGAAATTCCAGTGGTTTGCGGCGTTTATCAGCATAGCTTTCTGGCGATCCCTGGCAGCAGCCATGCGTTCTCTTATCTGGACAATTTTCTCATGAGTTTCAAAGATCAACTCTGGACCAGTAAGTTGACTATCTCCAACTTCTGCCCAGCAAAGCGGTGATCTACATTTACGTCCATATAAGGCCTCGAATGGTGCCGCCTTGATGCTCGAATGATAGCTATTGTTATATGAGAACTCTACCAAAGGTAAATGACCTTCCCAGTTCTTTCCAAAGTCAATAACACAAGCCCTAAGCATATCCTCAAGAGTCTGTATGGTTCTTTCACTTTGACCATCAGTTTGAGGTGATAGGCTGTGCTCATATCTAGGCGAGTGCCTAGAGCTTTCTGAAGCTTACCCCAGAAGATTGATGTAAACCGTGCATCACGATCAGAGATAATAGACACTGGCACTCCGTGTCTAGAGATAATTTCTTTGATGTACACCCTTGCAAGCTTCTCCATCTTGTCTTTCTCACGGATGGGTATGAATGAGCAGATTTGGTGAGACGGTCAACGATAACCCAAATGGTGTCATTGCCCGTTTGAGACTTGGGTAAACCAGTGACGAAATCCATGGTTATCATTTCCCACTTCCACACGGGAATTTCTGGTTGAGTCACATTCCTGAAGGCTTTTGGTATTCGACCTTGACTTTAGAACAAGTCAAGCACTTTGAGACATAGGTTGCAATATCTGCCTTCATTCTTGGCCACCAGTAAACAAGCTTCAAGTCGTAATACATCTTATCTGCACCTGGGTGGATAGAGTATCTAGACTTGTGGGCTTCATCCATGATCAAGCTTCGCAGATTCCGTACAGGGGTACCCCAATCCTTCCTGCTATAAAGCGTATTCCATCCGAATGAACTTCAAACTGTTGGTCTAGCCCTCGAAGGTTTTCATCTTTAATGTTCTCTTCTTTCAGGGCTTCAGTCTGAGCCTTCAAGATTTGTGCCGGCAGGTTGCTTTGAATGGTAAGTTGTAGAGCTCGCACTCTACGAGGTTTCACATGTTCTTTCCTACTCAAAGCATCAGCCACAATATTTGCTTTACCAGGATGGTACTTGATGGCACAATCATAATCGTTTAGTAGTTCAAGCCACCTCCTCTGCCTCATGTTCAGCTCCTTTTGATTATACAGGTGTTGAAGACTCTTGTGATCGGTATAAATAGTGCACTTAGTACCGTACAAGTAATGTCTCCATAATTTAAGAGCAAACACAACAGCTCCCAGTTCTAGGTCATGAGTTGCATAGTTCTTCTCATGAGCCTTTAACTGTCTTGAGGCATAAGCTATGACTTTGTCGCGTTGCATCAAAACACATCCCAGTCCCTAAACAGAAGGCATCACAGTAGACTACAAAGCTTCAATACCGTCGGTAGGGACAAAATAGGTGCACTGCACAACTTCTGTTTCAGTGTTTGGAAAGCAACCTCTTGCTTGGAATCCCCAATGATATGCCCCTTTTGGGTAAGCATAGTCAATGGTTGAGCTATAGCTGGGACATCCCTCGATAAATCTCCTGTAATAGCCGGCTAGTCCTAGAAATTGTCTAATTTCCGTTGGCTTAGAAGGTGTAGGCCAACTTTGGATGGATTCAATTTAGCTGGGTCTACATGAATTCCATTGCATCAATCACATGACCAAGGAATTGAACTTCTTTAAGCCGAAATCACATTTCGAGAACGTAGCATAAAGCTCCTCTCTCTTAGTAGTCAAGGATCATCTCAGATGTTCTTCATGCTCTGCTCATTTTTGGAATAGATAGATGTCATCAATGAGACAATGACAAACTTGTCTAGATAAGGCTTGCAACACGATTCATGAGATCCATGAATACAGCAGGTGCATTTGTTAGCCCAAATGAGATCCATGAATACAGCAGGTGCATTTGTTAGCCCAAATGGCATGACTGTGAACTCAAGTGACCGTATCGAGTTCTGAAAGCCGTCTTCACAATATCTTCATCTCTGACTCTCAGCTGATGATAACCGCTTCTAAGATCTATCTTGGAGTAAATGCTTGACCTTGCAGTTGGTCAATAAGTCGTCAATACGTGGCAAGGGATAACGGTTCTTGATCGTCACTTTGTTCAGTTCCCGATAGTCAATGCACATTCTGAAGTTCCGTCTTTCTTCTTCACAATAACACTGGTGCTCCCCATGGTGACGAGCTAGGTCAGATGAATCCTTTATCAAGGAGTTCCCTAAGCTGGTCAGATAGTTCTTTTAATTCAGAAGGTGCGAGACGGTATGGTGCCCGAGCTATAGGTGTAGCTCCAGGTACTAACTCGATTGAAAACTCGACCTCTCTTTTAGGGGGCAACCCAGGCAGTTCATCAGGAAACACTTCAGAAAATTCCCTGACGACGGGTACATCTTCAATCTTCCTTTCCTTCTTCTCTTGTCAGTGACTAAGGCTAGGATAGCAGTATGTCCTTTTCGAAGACACTTCTGAGCCTTCAAGTAAGAAATAACTCCCATCACGACACCAGTCTTATCTCCCTCCACACACAGGACTTCATCATTTGGTAGGGGATACGAATCATTTTGTCTTTACAGATAATTTCTGCAGAGTTTTTGGATAGCCAATCCATACCAACTACCACATCGAAGCTTCCCAAAGTAATGGGCATGAGGTCTATTGGTAGGATATGACCTGATAATCTAATGTACAATTTTTCAGGATTTGTGATGCGTCAAGGATTTACCATTTGCTACTTCTACAACATATGGCTCATCTAGGGGCACAGGTTCTACATTCAAGTGCTTATAGAAAGTATTAGATACGAAGCTTCTATCAGCTCCCGTGTCAAATAATACTATAGCATAAACATTATTCACCAAAAATTTTCCCATAATAACGTTAGGGTCTTTGAGAGCCTCACCTTTGCCAAAACGAAGGCTCTGCCCTTGGCTGTATCTTTCTTTTCCCCAGTGCAGTCTTTAGCAATATGGCTCTTTTCTCCACATCTGAAACAATAACTTCCTTCTTTCCACCATTCTGCTGATTACCATCCTTCTTTCCTTGGTCTTGAGTCTTGGTTCTACATTCAGGAGCAGTGTGCCCCCTCTTGTTGCATTTGTAGCAGATGATTGCGGTACACTTGCCATGATGACGCTTGCCACACCTCTGACATCTAGACGGAATGCCCTGATTGTCTTGGTGCTTTTTCTGATCTTGCTTCTTGCTTGTACCTTGACTCTCACTGTCTTTAGCATCTTCAAACTTTCTCTTCCCCGAGCTTTCAGCAAAACACCCTTACCCTTGTTTCTGGTGGTAACTTCCCTGAGCCCAGCCACCCTCATTAGTCAGCTTGTGAGCTATCCTAATGCCTGTTGGATTGAAGTTGGGTTGGAGGAAGTGACCATAGATTGAATGACCGGAGACAGTCCACGGATGTAGCCTTCAACTCTTTTGTGAGCAGGCTCCATCATATGAGGACACAAAGTTGCGTACTCATGATTTTCGGTGGTATACTTTTCAATTTCAGATCCCACCATTTGTGGTTCCAGCATTCGGTTTCAAACCTTTGTACTTCTTCTCTTGGGCAGAATTCTTCCATCATCAGCTGTTTGAATTCCTCCCAATCCATAGCATTGGCTAGGGAAGAGTAAGTCTTGAAACTTCTGTCTTCCAGAACGAGAGTGCAGCTCCACTCAAGGCTCCGGATGCATACTTGGTCCTACTCTCATCGGACATTCAGATATAGCGAAGATGGATTCACATTTCTCGAACCACCTTATGAGCCCAATGGCCCCTTCTGCACCAGTGAAGATATCTGGTTTGCAGTCTAGGAACTTTTTATATGAATAGTGATGACCATTCTGAGCAGCCTGAGTGGCTAGGGCTGCAGCAACACCTTGATTGACCAAGGCTTGTATTTCTTCAGGAGTCATCCCTATTGGGACAGTTCTTCTGGCGCGTCCTCTACCTCTGCCTCTGCCCGCTGGTGCGTCCATCTATCATGAAATTTTTGATGAGAATTCACACTTTGACATATTCAATAGATGCATTTTATATCAAATATTCAAAGTATGGACAATTACTGTAGGACAGATGGGAATTTAAGAAAACTGGGCTTTTCGATTAAATTCGGCAAGGCACGAGTACTAAGGAAACAAGTCTCGCTTTAGGTTAGGACAAGGTAGCTTAGATTACCAAATGGAACATATCAAGGTATTTGACCTATTTGCGTTAAGGAATTGTATAGGACTGTAGTAACTTCACGTGTTACAATAGCAGAAATCTTACTGCCAGAGTTTCGAGACCGTGAACGGATTTGACAAGAAGACATGTTGTATAATATGGAAAGAAGAAACCTTTATGAAAAACGGGTAATTGGTTTCTAAAACTTTTCAAATAATAAAATCATTAATGAGATTGTTTAGAATAACAATGAGAGTTAGGAGTGTAAACGTTCGGTTCGCAAACCAAAGCGAATACGTTGACTTATCAAAGTATTTGTGTCCACCACAACCTTAACGAGGACATGCGTACCTATAAGCGAATACTCATCTCGAGGGTTCCCAGGTGAGGTAATCAAGTTGTATGAATACCTTGCCTAGACAGAACACCTTAAGATACAGGTATCCCACTCTTCCAGCATTGCATGTTCTCGGTCATGTGACACGGACTTTGACGAGATTTGAAAACCATTTGATTTAGGCACGATGATAAGTGTAGATCCCACGTGTCGTTGAGAATAAGTTTAGGAATGAATCAAAGAGTCAAAGTCATGTTTAGGAAAACAACTATCTAAGTTTAAGCATATACTTCTTAATCTTAGTCAATCTCTAACTAAGGCAATTTACTTTGTGCACTATTGTGTGTGGCTATAGGCTAGATGCAATTCCTAACTCAGTATAACCAATGGCTCTGATACCAATCTGTCACACCCTCAAATTCCGGGTCTGGAATCTATCACGGAGGGGTGAACAAACAGGATCGAACACAGTAGTTACACAGAGATGCAATATCTATATGATAGTTTTTAGATAATCATTACAATAATGTTCAGAGTAATATTATGCGTAGCGGAAGTAAATATAGATTGTTTCATGACAACATGTCTTAATCATATTTCAGATAATAATCAATAGGTATCTTGAGCTCTTATATGATCCTACGTGCATATCCATAAGCTCCTAGTAGATACCTGAGAATACATGTAAATCAAGTGTCACACAGGGTTGGTGAGTTCACAGGTAAGTAAAACATAGTGATAAATCATCAATTATCATCAAATAGGATTTATAGAAAAGTGTGAGTTTAATTTACTCACCGGTATATGAATAGCCTGTCGGAACCCTTTTTAATAAGGTGAACCCGCTATCCCACATACCTACTAAGTACAAGCCCAACAAATCCTTCACATTGAATTTGTCCATGTCACTTAGTTTATTATCCTTTTATGTGTATATTATATTTTCATAATAATTTCAAATCCGAGGGAGCAAATCCTCCTTTACATTTATCCTCATATGGGTTGTAAATGGAACTATAATGCAAACTATATAAAGTGCACATCTGCCTTCTCACTACAGAAACAGTCATCCCAAATGACAACAAGATCTTTGTGCATCTGATATGGATCACATGTCCATACCTTTGTGGGGGTAAGTCACTCCCTGATAGTACTATCCAAAGATCCCTGCTTATTTATAGTCCAGTATACAGAGAAGGATTTCATAATAACCATATGTAATCATAAATGTGATCAATTATTATTCAACATAATACACAAAAATATTTGTAATTTAATTACAACATGTATCTCAGCCCCAAAATATTTAAATGATTAAAAAGGGAAAGTTAATAACTCACCTCAGTTCGTGTGTGGTGTTGACAGCCTAGTAAATTCCTGTTAAGGAATTAATATTCACATAAGTATATATATATATACAAATCCATAACCTAAAAGTTAGATCTTGAACCTGGTGTTCAATTGATCTAGGGTTTGGTTTTCTGGGATTTGTTATAATCATTAAGTCATCTAATTATTTTTGTTAATAATTAATGATTATATAAATTTAATTAGTTTAATAATGATTTTGACATATCATATATTCTAATTAATTATAGACGTTATATAAACATATAAGTTTATATTTATTTTGTAAGATTTTATAAATGTTTAAATTTATAAATCTAATTTGTATTTATATTATCAAATAAATCCCAAATAATATAATATCCATTAATAATTTGATTGTTTTAATTTATATTTAAAAACTCATTTTTGTATGAATAATAATTTATAATACATGTAATAATTTATAATACATGTAATAATTATTTACAAAATAATTAATTGAATTTCTACAATTTTATGATTTATCATTAATTAAAAATGATATGGTGTCCAATTAATGAATTAATACCTTAATCATTAATTAAAGTCTATTTTTATAAAAATATTCAATTATAATATTTTTAAATAACATTTATAAATTCTATTTGAGGTATTTTTAATTAAATAATTTATAGAAAATTATTAAAAATACAGAAAGTCCTTAAAATTAGTTTTAATTTTTTGGTGATTTTTATGTATTTTTATTTATTTTTAAATGTTTATTAAAAAGTGTTTAAAAAAAATTGGGAGGTGCACGGGTTCGAACCCGTGACCTCCCCCTCTCCACCCCGCGCACAAACCAGTGAGCCAAGGCTCCTCATCGTTTAAAACTCTGCCCCAATTAAATTTAAACATAACCCGTATGCTAATCCCCTAAATCAAGAACCCTAGAATCAATTTGATTCAAATTGACCAGGCAATCGTTTATGATAATGGATGGAATCATGGGGCTTTTGTTCCCCATGATGAATCGAAGCAGTTGATGTAATTAATTTACCAGAAGGATGTCTGATCGATGATGACACCTCGAAGACCAGTCGTGGTTATGCACAGATCAATTTCAATGGTTAATGTTGATGATAATGAAATTCCTTTCACAGGGAGTTTCTAATTGATTATATGATGCAAGGCCCTCAATCAATTTCGTGAATTGAGACTCCTAAGATGCAATTCGACTGAGTTGCAGGTCGCGGGAAGAAGGGGATCAAATTCGATGAATGGAGTTGTTTCTGGTGCAATTCGAAGCGCATACAGATTGCTAGTATTTATAGTTGATTAGGTATAATTTAATTCGATTATTGATAGGTTCTGAGTGCGATTCAATTCTGTAAAGAACCGACAAGGTTCACGTGATGGTTAGATCGCACCAGCTGATCTTTTATTCGAATTGCTGGGTGGGTCAAGTTCGAAACATTCACGGGGTTGTGTTGGTAACTTTTGTTTGATGTAAAACCATGTAAATTTGACGTATTTGGGCGCCGGAGAAGTTGGCCGGAGGTTGCCGGAGAGGGCGCCGGAAAACCGAGGGGGTCGGGGGTTGGGTTTCGGAATTACAGAAATGGCCCCTCAACTTTACCTCTTTTATTATTTTGTGTTTAAACCTTTTAAAACATGGTTTAAAAATTACAGAATTAGTCCCTGGACTTATTTAATTATTAAGTTAATTTTGTAAATAATAATATTTTTATTATTATTATTATTTTCATTACTAACATTATTATTTTTAATAATAATATTATTATTATTATCATCATTATTTGTAATAATAATATATCATTATTATTTTTATTATAATTATTTTATTATCATTATTTGTAATAACAATAATATCATTATTATTATTATTATTATTATTATTATTATTATTCAATAATATCATTATTATTTCATTATTATCATTATTTTTATTATTATTATATTAATATTATAATAATAAAAATATAAAAATAAATCATAAATTCATATAAAAATCTTATATTAATTCACGGAAAATTTCGGGTTGTCACATGCATCATCTTCTTTATGACAAGCCTTTTCTCGACACCTGTTGCGTGCCAAAATGTGTGTCATAAGCAAATAACCACACAAATTCACATCATCTTTTTGAGGGCTTTGATTGACGCACTTCAACGTGTCATCTACCCCATTTTATAATACGCATTGCGCGTCATTAAGATATATTTTCTAGTAGTGAAAGAATCCGTCTCCAAAAATTAATGTTCTTCGTATGATTATCTGATACATCGTCTCCAAGACTCGCATGCATTACAGATGAACTACAACCTTAAAACTCCAAAATTACATACTATGAAAAAAGGAAGTGGAAAATACTATTCATTGAATAGTAACTTTAACCTCTTTTAACCCGCCATCGCTCCTCATTCTCCATCACTTCACCGCCTGCTCACTCGACCGCCTGCGCTCACTCGACCGCCTGCGCTCTTCGCTCCCCCATCACCTCCAACACCATCGACCTCCACCTCCTGCGCCCGTCTGCCATCCACCACCGCACCGTCGGTCGCTCACCGTCAGACCCCTCCCGTCGCTGACCTCCCGTTGCCGCCCTCCCGTTGCCTGCCACTTCTTCGCCTCCCGACGGTCCATCCTCTGCTCTCCGCCCTCCGACCACCGGCCCTTCTTCGGTCCTTCGTCTTCTACGTAAGTTTTCTTCATAGTTATACTCGATTAGGGTTTTTGATTTGGGTTTTCTTCATATTCATACTCGATTAGGGTTTTTGATTTGGGGTTTGTGATTTGGGTTTTGGTTGCTCATGATGGTTGATTTGATTTGAGGATTGTGTTCTGTATGACTGTATGCAAGTTTTGTTGTACTTAATTGTGGGTTGATTGTTCATTGATACGGTCGAATGTGTGCCCAAAAGAACACGAAGTTCACATGTTCATGAAGCCACTAATATAGCTGAAATGCAATCAGGGTTACAAGAATCCATTAATGGACAATGTGAAGTGGCAGGGTTTGTGAATAATGCTGATTTTTTGTAGCTATGGCTTGAAGAGTCCAATGAATACTGTTATGCCAATTGTTTGAGTAATCGGTGGGGTTGGCCATGGGATTGCATAGAGAGTGGAGGGAGATGTTTGAGTAATCGGTGGGGTTGGCCATGGGATGATGAAGAAGACAGAAAAAGAGCAGAGGAAGAAGAAGATTAAAAGGGGATCGATGGTTTGGCTGATACCATGTGAAGGTATTTGTCTCAATGAGTAATTCTCATTTACAAGGAGAAATTATATACAGCAAATAAAGCCAGAAATTATGGAGAAAAACACTCCTTTTCATACATACAAGATTGACTAGAAAATATAAATAAAGAATGCACAATTATTGGTTGTTAGCACAATTATTGGCTGTTACCAATATCAGGTGAAAGTGATTGTTATTTTATTCATCTTTTTGGAGGATAATTTTGTTTGTGTATGGAAATTTATGAATCTTAATTGCAGAGGTTGCCCCAATGATGAAGACCGGTTATCTGCTTCTGAAGCAGAGAAGATAGCTCAATTGTTTACTTCTAGCTTTCCTCACTTTACTCAAGTTATGAAAAGGTTCAACATAATCGGTTCATTGTTTTGGTTTGGATACAATTTGCACTAAGAAAAAGCCTCACACTTTGAAGAAATTGTCTGTGCAATAATGATTTGAAAAAAAAAAAAAAACTAACATGAACACATGGTCAAAGCTATTGGAACTATAGCTTCTGCATAAAAAAGTTAACAGTTAACATGTTAAAGTTACCGACACTATAGCTGCCACCTGATCATTTGACCTGGCAACTGGGTCAGACTACCTGATATCAAAATCTTAGAAAGTTTTTAGTTATGGGTTTTATCAGTCTTTTTTAAGCTGGTTACCTTCTTATGCTTGAGAACAAAGATGGTAATGAAAAACAGAAATTAGACCAAAGTTTTTTACCTTTATAATGCAATGTTGCCGAACTTAACAAATTATGTCGTTGATCCTGACTAGCTATATATTTTATGCAGAATGTTCCATATCAGTTTGCTATGGCCTACCTTCCAAATTAGAAAATATAAAATAAACGTTTATAATGGAGAGGAAATGAACGGATATTACAGGATACAACTTTCAAAGATTATGGGGTGGAATTTTATTTGAAAGGCCTTTCATAAAATATATAAAATAGTTATGAATTATGGGATCGGTAGGTATATATTGGGTTTTCTCAATAAATGAAGATTTTCTTTTTATTCTTACATGTGTGTGTGTTTTTTATAATATATCGTATATGTGAGTGTATCCGTGTGCTTGTACATATATCATACAACAACTTTTTATAGATGAGAGTCTACGGCCCTAATGAATTATAACAAAGTGAAACATAATAATTTGCCAGCATAGGGGCATTTATGTTTTTGCATGCTAAATAGCAAAGACCTATTGTATTTAAATTAAGTAAAACTCTTAGAAAGGAACGTGTTACAAAAATAAAGATGAGATGAAAATGAAGATGATATGAAAGAAAGATAAACTGATAATTGTAATTATTTGTTTCTAGTCTTTTGTTCTAAGTAACATTAATAAAGAGACATAGTAAAAAAGAAAACTTTATAGTGGGTTACTTATAGTGTCCTACTATCCCTGTTCTCTTTTTGAAAAACTAATAAATGACTTAAGTGACAACTTTCATGATGTTTTGTCTCTTGCAAAACAGCAAGAAACTCTACTAAACCAACTTCTTGAGGCAAAGCTTAAGTAATAATTAATAAAACTAAAGGGCATTTAGCCCAAATAGTCCAAGCCACAAGGTGTCTTGCTCTCTTTTAAATGATAAATGTTGAAATTGTTAACAACAGATTTACATCTTTGGTTGTTATTTGGTTGAGTTCGTCATTAGAAAAATATATGATTATTTTAAATTAAATAAATTTTTAGGGTCATATAGTGTCAAAATAAATATAACACTTAAAACATTTTTTTTAATTACTGAACTTCTATTATTCTTTTGACAAATTGAATTCCAATAATCAGTACATGATTTATATCTGGTAAAAATCTATATTATCAGTTTGACCGATGATAATTCTAAACTTTCATTTTTGTTGTCAATGACAATCCTAGTAACATAAAAATCTTTGAATTACATCTGATTTTCACTTCAATCTTTGTACGTTTCTAAATTTCATTCATAATCATCATCGTGAATTAGATCGGGGTGAATCAAGTGTAAACTGATGAAATATTATGTCAATAGAATCGCCCTTGGCAATAAGAATAAAAGTTGAGATTAATATCGACTAATTGATAGTATGGATTATTAACGATCAATAGATCATAATTATATTATTAAAATTCAATTTATCTATGTTTTTAATTTAATATTATATAAGAAATTTAAAATGTGGTGGAATCATCTCTAACATCGATACAATAATGTCTAATTATTACAACTCTAAAGGGTTATGTGATATAACATAACATGATGAAGAAAATAGCCTTAGAAAATCATTGTTTCATATATAAAAAAACTTTTCATGGGTCACTTTTCTTTATGTAGATTGTACTAATCATGTAAAGTAACGATGATCAAATTATTGTAGTGACCTAATTAACTATACTTTAAAAACATACAGTAAAAGCTGTTAAGTTTTATGTACGAGTACTTATTACATAGGACACAAACGTAAATATCTAAAACTTTGAGGTTTTTTATGATCTTCCTTTAGTCCTTCATGCCTTCTTTCTCATCGGAGATTTGTATGAAGTTATGTATTTACAGTGCTTCACCTGTGATGGAAACAATTATTCTAAATTACATTTAAACACTTCATGTATTACACTTTTACCCCTTATTGTCTTAACAATATCTCAATTTACACTCCTACTTATTTTTTGATACACTTAAAAATTTTAATTTATGTTTGTTTTCATAAAAAAATTAAAATATATGTTTTATAATTTCCAAATATGTCCTGCAAAATACTTATTTATAATTATGTTTGTTGTAAATTCACTCAAAACTAAATTTACGTCATAGATTCATATGTAACAGTTCATCTATACACAAATGTATAATCCGTCAAAGTTAGTTTGAGTTATCGATTTTTTTTTCTTTTGACCCTCCAACTTTAGAACTGCTTTTTTTAAAATCTGAATTTGTATTTTTATTTTTATCAACGTTAATAATTTTAGTTGTTTGTTTTTTATTTATTTTTGCACCGTTCCAATTTTATCAATGTTTTGACGTGAATCTTTTTCTATCAGTTTTGTGTTTTATAGAAAGTTTTAAATGTTATCAATGGTCTCACCGCAATACACGGTTTTGTGATTCTTTCGTTTTATATATAAAGTTTTGTTTTTCTCAATGACTTTAAGGCTTCGTTTTTCTTACATTCGATGCGAGGGCTTGCGACAACATTTTAGAATTAGTACGATTTTTTTCGGTTTTACGCCCTACCGCAACACAGTGGTTTTAAAGCTAGTTAAATTTAATTTATACATTTATAATAAGACTTTGAATTTGGAACACGTGGTATTTTTTTTCTTTTTAACGATATTATTTAATCCTAAACATCACATAATTTTATCTCTACAAGTATCTTACTAATAAAACTTTTAAAGTGTGCAATTAAATATCTGTATTACTAAATAAAACATCTTTTTATCTGTAAGACCCGTTTCCGGGCACCTCACAGCTGGTCATCATCGCACCTAAAACACATCATTATATAATCTTTACTGAAATCTTGCAGCGGAAACTGTGAAATAACTTTTCGTTTCAATACAAATGCTTTTGCAAGTTAATACAACGTTAATCAATTACAAAATATATATTGTTGCATATATCACAAAAGCGTTAAACAAAGAATGCCATCCAAAAATAGCTGAGTAGCCGCCCCGTGCCATCCTCAGCAACCTTACCTGCCAACTGAAAAGACATAAAAGTCAGCGTTGCTGAGTGAGTTCTAGTTTATAGATCAATACTTTACTTTTGTTAAAAACGTATCTTTACTTTCTTGCTATCACACATCATACGTACACGTAGGTAATCATTATTATCTTCTCTATTCGTTCATTCATCATTACATCTTTTCTTTGCGTACCAGATATCTTCCGTACCAATACCATATGCTACAACCCGAACTATTTAGTCTATTGGGCCGAAGTCTATAAAGAGACAGCTAAACGTGGTGCCGCGGTACTAGGGGTAAGCGGTAGAGGTTCTTTAATAATGGTCGATCATAAAGAAAGACCCGATGTGCATCCTCCCGGGGTAGCGAACCCACACACCGTTGGGCTAACACCTTAATTGGCGTGTCCTGATATCCAATACTCGCAAGACTTTCATTACTTTCATCATATATCATTCATTAATGCATCCATTCGTTCGCATGTTCCTCTGTCGTTATCTTTCACTTTACGTTACACAATACTTTCGTTTCATTCATTAACATAACACGTAAAGTCATGGAGATAAACATACGTCACACATAGGAACATCAACATACACTATAGCATCATCATACAGGGCATCATCATACATACATAACATACATGCATAAACATGCAACATCATCACCATGCCCTACATACCCTCTAAGGCCCTCCAACGGTCATCTTACATGTACCTAAGGGAACTTCCACGTCAAAACTTACCTCTGCACTTTCCCCGAAAGTTAGTACTTTACTATGCCTTCCTCGAGTACAACAGCCCTATTTGGGGTATGGGCACCCTTCAGTCGCATGGCCTCCATGCGACTGAACATCATGCAATCGGACAAATACGGATGAACACTGTATGAATGAACACCCAATCGTGCGAATGGACACTATGCGAATGGACCGCATGCGAATGGACCTCATGCGAATGAGCTCCTGCGACTGGACTCTCAGTCGCATAAACTCCCCATGCGACTGACCCCAGTCATGCGACTGAACCTCAATCGTACGACTGAACCCCAATCTCCCTCCAGTCGGCCGTATGGCCTCCAGTCAGTCGCCAAACCTAACTGATGCAGAATGCAGTCATCCCGAACCCAATCTTCCATTTTCGACCTCCAAGCTCATCCAGACCCATTCTAAGCTCAAAGCAACCATCCTAAACCTTAGGAATACATACTACAACACCATTCAAGCACACACAAGCCCAAGAATACACTCCAAACGCATCACACGCAATCACACCCAATGGGTCAAACACACACACTTACAAAAACGGGTTTACTATGTGTTTCGGACCCAAATCAGTGGAAAACAAGCAAAATAGGGGTCCTAGAACTCACACAAACGACCACAACGAGAAGAGCTTCGATTTGGCTCGTTTCTCAACGGGTTTGCTCACTCGAACCACCCTGAACCAACTTTTCTTCTTTTTCTTTTCTCTTTTCTCTTCTCTTGTTCGGCTGAAAATTGAGAGTGTGGGGAGGGTAAGGGCTGCCCTCTCCCTTTATATACCCCCGCTCACCCGTCTTTCTTTCGTTGGCGAGTTTGGTCCCTCGACTTGGCCTTTATTTCTTTCCTTCTTCGTCGTTTTCAAAATAGATAAATAACCGGGTGTTACATTATCCTTCATTATAATTTTATTAAATTTTTAGGACACCTAACACAAGTTTTAATATGTAAGATACAATCATCAATGCATGAAATGATATCTTTCTATTTTATCCTTATGAATAACATGCAAATCTTATTATATTTACTAATTTATTGTAAATCTTTTAATTTTATTTACTTTACAAAAACTAAATAACATCAAATGATAAATAAAGCTCTTAATGAAAAACTAGGTTGATTCCCCGGCGCGTTGCGCCGGGCTTTTGTGTTACAATTTTATACTCCTATACGAGTCAGACGTTCGCGTCTCGGTCAGACCCAAACAAACAGCCCCTTAGACTAAGAGACGTTACCTGTTAACACAAACTGATCTGACCCGTTTTGACCCTTAGCAAAAATGACTCGTTAACCAACCGCTCTTTTGTCAAGGAACACTGAAATATCAGTAACTTACGCAGTGGTCAGAACTTCAGGATGCAGGTTGTACTCCCGAGCAAACACAAAAGCAATCGCCATCTTTAATTGGTATGGCCTACATGAGTGAACATTGAAGTTATATAATTAATAACAAAATGATAAAAAGAAACATTATTTTATCAAAAGGTAATAATATATACCTCCTAAAGACAACATGTTCTTTGAAGATGTTCTATGATTGACATGAGGTCTTTCCAGGTCATCTATAGGCCCAACAAAAACCAGTGATCATGAGTCAGAATTAAGGAAACAAAGAAGATTTCAGAAATTTACAAAGAAAAAAACTTACATTCAAGACATCCAATAAATCCATGATTAATTCACCAAAAAATTTTCTCAAAGATCTGAGGGCTGTTGAGTGATCCCTTTGACAATTTTGTATATCATGTGGAAGGCCTTCCGTTTTCCAAATCTTCGCATACTCTAAACAAATCTATTAATTCTGGAAGAAACTTTGCTGTTCACATCATTCATTTAAGCATTAAAATTGATATAATAATAAAAATAAGAAAAACTACTATGAACTGTAACTGAAATTTATATAGACACATTCTGTATATTATTCTTGAGTAATAAATTAACACTAATAAGAATAGCATACATCATGCAGTATGAGCTCTGTCACCACAACTGATCTGTAACACTACTATCAACCCACAACCTGCAACACAAAAACCAATCAACACCATCTTCACTAAACAGATCATATATTTGAATATATAGTTTTAAAAGCCCAAAAGAATGCATTTAACTCTGGACCTTAAGTATTTTAGGAAGTGTTGATAACTCTACTGCAGGTAACTCCCTTAACTCATTATTAGTCATATGATACGTCTCATCTATATAAACAAACAAATAAACCCACATGTCATCATGAAGAATGATATCCACAATACATATAAAAAAAATTCATAAATACTACTGCGGACAGTACTAAAATGCAGATTGCGCTGCACATTGCAAATATTGTCCTGTGTAGAAAAATGATCAATTAATACAATAATCATATGACCTGACATGCAGCACAAACTCAAAGATTACAATTTGTACAAATTTAGCTACAAAAACACTATAATATGATGAACTAATATTTGCCCTCTACAAGATATAACAACTGAACAAATAAGCAAAGAAACTTACATGGGTCTAAACAGCAGTTACCTGGTCAGAGATTGATGAAATTAATAGCTTATTTCCATCATCATAAAATAAACCTCTTGATCCATCATATCTGCATTTAAGGGTGGATAATGTATGTACGCATGCGATAACGCACCAGATCCACCAAACCAACCATGGGTTGCGAACTGGATGCACTGGACATTTAAACCAGCTTTTAACACTTGAGGGCTAATGTTTGAACTCCACAATCACCGGGAAAACCTATCTGGAGAAATACACTGAAGAACAAAAATAACGATGAAGTTCAGTTTGATGATTAAAAAGGAACAGAAAAGTATCTAAATCTTTGAGCTAAGATATTTAACCTTATTTTAAAAGTACAAATGTATATGGCCTGCATTCAAGTCTAATGACCTCTTTAGCATGCAGTATTCATAGGCATTCGGGAAAGCAAAAACATAAAATAGTAGCAGGCGTAAAAGCACATACTGCAGGGATTGGAAAATATACCGTAGTGCAGAAAAAGGTAGTAACAGAATCATATATATATACATACCTTTAAGATTCCACCTAGTTACAATGTACTAAATGGTAATCGGACAGCACGTACCACCCAATGAGTGTTTTACCAGCTGAAACAACGCAATGGAAGATCCTACATTCACATCTATTTCGCATCCACATACATCATCAATTCATTATACATATATTCATAAGTAAATACATCCATCATAAACACAAACTCTTTATAAAAGAACAACTATGCTAATTCCATAGGCAATTCCACCTTAGATTACAATTCCAGAAACAGAAACCCACTTTAACCCTAAAATAATCCCCAAAGAACAATATTACTACAACAATGTAAGACCCATTATTATCATATATAAGACTTGGGTCACACAACAACCATGTAATGAGCAATGACACACCAATGAGTAATTCATGTAAAAGTAGCAGGTGTTTGTCACTACTTCTTAACACTTCTGTTTGGTTATTGGGTGGTAATCCTGATGTATAAAAAGGTTGTTTTGAGATTGTTTGAAAGTGTTCTTTATTAGGTTTTAACTTTTAAGGAAATCACCATTTTGTTCAGCATAATGGTAAAATACAGATTACAAACAATCAAGAATCAACCAAAGTAAAAATAAACAGTACTAACACCTAAATCAACAATAACAATAGTGTAAAGTCATGTAAAGTCATACCAAAACTAATATGTTGGGCACAGAGCAAATTAGCCAGGAGGAAATCTACCAAAATGAGACCAAATCGACCCAAGGAAACTAAAGTTCATGTAAATTCATAGAGTCGTGTCATCGCTTAGTCGCACCTGAGAGAGCAGAAATCACTTATTGAAATCCACCGATGGATGAAAGCGACCAAACGTGTGCTCCTATATCATAAGATTGAAGCATATAACCATAAAGACATAATAATCAATCCCAAACACAACCTAATTCCTATCAAAACAGATACAGAAGAGCATCACATAAGTGGCACCTGAGAAAGAAGAATTTTGGTGGTAACTTCAGCCCTGATTGAAGGTTGCTGGGTGTGAAATCAACCCACATTGAAAGTCAATGGTGTATGAAATCAACTTGATTATGCACCCCTGATTAGGAATACACAGGTGAGAACGGTCACACCAGGATTATTGGAAGTGAAGAAGTGCTAACCTGATCAATCGAGATCCATGGCACGATGTGCGACCTGATTTCATATCCGCTATAAGTAAAGGGGATTCGGTGGTGGAGCATGGTTCGATGGTGGATTTGGGGGTTACGCCGGAGATGGTGAATAGGAAGAGGAGGACGGCGGCGATGCAGTGGTGAGTCGTGGTCGTGGGCGGCATTTGCGGCGATGCAGTGGTGAGTCGTGGTCGTGGGGGGCATTTTGCGGTTGTGGGATTAGGGTTTGAAATTTGTGGTGGTGGTGGGTGGTGTTCATGAAAGTTGCAGTGGGAGTGATGAGTGTTGTACTGGAAATGGTGGACTCTTTCACAAAGGTGGTTGGTGATGATGGAACTGAAGTGATGGCCATTAAAGGGGAAGGGCTGAAACTTGAAAGGCCGAGGGTGAAAGGCCGGAGGGTCAGGCGGTTGCGCAGGTGGTTGAGGTGTGAGGTCGGTGTGGCACTGTGGCCACCGACAATTTGGAATAAATAGAATAGAAATAAAATAAAAGATGAAATATGGTATTTTACTATAAAAATAATTCAATAATAATCATTATTATAATTATAAGAAAAATATATGAATCAATTTAATTTTATAGTTTTAGGCCTAAGTGAACAGAAATCAAATCAACATGATTTACATTGTATTTTAACTATTAAAATAAGGGCTTAGGTTAAAAAAATCCACCTTGGGATCGGGGGTGGTATTCTAGGATGGGGTAAACTTGATTTTAACAAATAAACTACGCAAAGTGTGTATTATGTTTATTTTTCTTATGTAGTGTTTTCACTAAGAAGTGTTTTTAATAAAATAATAACGCAAACCAACGTGCATGTTAGGTTTTTGTTAAACAGTGTATAAAAGATTTTGTTACAAAATAACAACCTTAAATTTATTGTGAATAAAATGAGACTTACTATAGAAAACATTATAATAAGAGATTGATATTTTAAAATACGACTTATATCTTTTCCTAAAGACTTTAAATGATGATTAAAAGAAATTTCAATTTGAATGTCACTTTAAAAAAATATTGTTGTTTAAGAGCAACTAACTTGAATCGTGCTTGGAAGAAACTCACTTAAAGTGGATTAGTTGTAAACCATTCGAAATTGAGCCAACTCTGGACATCATGATCGTCACAGATTTCCCAAAAACTAAATTATTCTAATATAAATAAATGTATATATTAAAAAAATTAATTAATAAAAAACTAAAACAACATCAAATAATAAATAAATTAAATGGTGAAATATGTTTAAAAACTAATATATTTAAAAATACTTAAATATTTAAAGAAAACCTAAAATAATAGCAATGAATAAATAAATCAATAAATAACTGTGATTATAATTATAACAAAATTGTATGAATAATTTTGGTTTTATAACTTTAGAGTGAAATTTATTTTAAAACAAACAAGAGGGTTTAATTTGTGTTTTACTTATAAGACATAAGTGAAAAGAAATCAAATCAAGAGGGTTAATTTGTATTTTAACTAATATAAGGGTCTAAGTGGTAAAAAATACACCATAGGATCGGGGGGTTTGCTTTCAAGACAGGTAAATTTGATTTTAGCAAAATAAAAAGTTACTTAAAGCGAGTGTTATGTTTCTTTTTCTTGTATAAAAGTTTTCAATTAAAGTATTGTTCGATTGGACTGAACTTAAATAAGACTTTCCTGATGATCGACAAATAATAATGTAAATGTTGTTCTTTGTCTACTAAACAAACACATATATAATACTTGAATGTAAAATAACAGAGGAAGTTCTTTCCAAATATTCACTAATATTTTCATTGATTACAGAAGGCAATAACAGGAGAATACAATTAGGCAAAAACTAGATAACCTCATAGTTATACAAGTGTCATGTATTTATACTACGAATGCTAAACTCTAGAACAATTCTTGACAATCTATTCTTTATTTAGGATCAATGACATGTCTCGACCATTGATCTACACATTATAGCATTCCATAAATGTGTAATACTATTGGTTACGAAATAATATACAACATAGACAAGAATTTAGCAGAACAGAAGATCGGCAGTTGCAAGGTGCTGCTCTCACAACCACTCTTTGGTAAGGACACTCTTATATTTACCTTTTTAATTTTGTGAAAAATTTTTAAGTCGGTCGTTAAGCGCTGATTGTAAACACATGAAAATAGATTATGAATACTTACTTGATAGATATGATTTGAATTTTAATTTACTAGATTAGACACCAAGGTTTTTTCATGATTAACCTAATGAACGATGTGACAACTCGAGTTTTTCTAGTTAACCTCGTTTCTCTAACCCAATCTTTTCTCTGTTACGATATGATTAAACAAGTTAAGATTTACCAATTTCTATTACTAAATACTTATAATAATTAATAGATTAATCACCAATTAAATTCAATTAACTTAAAAAAAAATACAAACTAGAAATCTTGGAGGGCCAAAGCGTAACATCCACACTATTACTTTAAAACCATATCCGTATACCCCGTCATCCATTCTGCAATTGTTCTACCTTCTTAACCCTAATCAAACACTACCGACGGCAACCGTTTTCCCCTCAACCACCTATCGGTGTTGCACCCTCTGGCCACAACCCCGTCCGGCAGCCCCACCGCAAACCGCGCGACCCATTCCCGATCTCACCGCCTACACCCGTGAACCACCAGTAGCCTTCGCAGCATCTATTCTCGCAACCGCAAACCGCAAACCGCATCCTAATCGGTACGTATCTGTTTCACCATTCGTACAAAATCTTGATGTTACGGTTCGGTCACTCACGGTTATTGTCGGTTCTTGTGCGATCTGCCGTATGTGGGTATATCTATAAGTTTCGTATGTTGCAATGCGTATACTGTGTATCATCATCGTTATTCTTTCTACCGTTTGTGTGCGGATGTGGTTATGTAGATAGGCATGGTTTATGTGTGTTACCTATGTATACATGCCTGCTGTGAACATGATTTCTCACATATATATATATGAAGTATGAATATATATATATAAGTATATAGGCATGCGAATGTATATATTGTGTGTGGTTGTTTATGTATTTTGGTGTGTGTGCGTGGGGCCATTAGGGCAGCCCCTTGGTGGGCGCATGAAGGCCCTTATGGGCGCATGAGAAGGCAGGCAGCTTGCATGTAATGAAAGGGTTGGTATAATAAGCATGATGCATGTATGCATGCGTAGGTATGTGTGTAATAACATAGGATACTTTATTGTGATATGATGTGTGCGCATGAGAGTGTGAATGTGTATGTTGTTGTTTTGTATTTGAGCCATATACGTGAGCCCGCATGTATGTAATCTGCTGTCTATGTTTAATTGAAATTTTATGCATGTGGGGTGGTTTATGAAAGAATATTTTAAATCATATGTGCATGGTTGTATGTGGGTTCATAAACATGGGTTATTGATTTGTATAAAAAATTGTTTGGAATCATGAATCACAGGGGTTATGTTTATGGTTGTTTGTATCTATGCAAACGCGCATGATTGTGCTCAGGAAGGGTTGGATATAGACATGGCAGTATGAGTATAATAGCACGTATATAAAGTGTGGAGTATGTCATTTAGTGTGTATGTTATATAACCTGCGTGTATGTGTATAATAATATATATATATATATATATATTATTGTTTGAAATAATATATATTATGTTTAAATAATATATATTATACGTGCGTGTTTTAAATGAGTGTGCTTGAGTTAGAATGGGAAAAAGGTGATAACTGGAATCGTAACCGAACCGTGACCGCGAAACCGTACGACCCTTACAACGTAAATGATAACTAACATTAATTATATTCACATTAAATGAAACACAGGTTAACCGAAACCTTAACTGTTGCTCGAACATTATTTCTCTGTTGTGCAATCAAGGTGAGTGTTCACGACCCTATTTTACTTTCTTTCTTTTTGGGGAGAAACATGCAAACAATTTTATAAATGGTTTTAGTATTATGATATCGCCTGTTACGTTAGTGCAAACATACAAACAGTCCTGACACTCTCGAACCGTTAGTAATGGGATTAGCGAGGTAATTCTGAGTACTACTACTGGGTCTGACAAACCCCGCCCGGGCTAGTCACGCTAGCTTGATTGGAGGTCAAATGGGTGCATTATTGACCTAACATTGTCACTGCCTGGTGAGACGTGACGGGGGGAAACAACAAACATATAGGACATGCAAACAGTCAGCTTCGGTTTGAAACGCTAAGTAACATGATTATAGGCTAGCTACCTATCGATATGCTTTAATTACTATACCATTTGGTCAGTTACAAACATTCGAATAGTTACAAACATTTTTATCTATGATAAAACCTGTGAACTCACCAACTTTATGTTGACACACTTTAGCATGTTTTCTCAGGTAACAGGAACGCTTAAGCTCATGATGCACGATTAAGGAACGCACTCAGGACGTGCATCATCAAACTCATTACTTGCATGGATATTTTGTTTTGACTTAGCACTTATAACTTTCAGTATTGGTTTACATTTCGTTTATTCGCTTCCGCACTGACGTTATTTCGTTTATGTTACTCTGATTGAAGTCAATGTTTATTTAAATTCATATAGTGTCGTTTGATATGACCGTGTCTGAGATCCTAGTTTGTCACACGCCTAACGGTAAAATCCCGTTTGTGAAAATTGAGGGTGTGACAGATTGGTATCAGAGCCAGGTTATAGAGAACTAGGATTGCATTTGCATCTAGACTATAGCCTTAGACACAATACTAGTATTGCACAGACACTCTTACATGATTGCAACTGTTGTAAGAACATTCCCCCGGCATGCGAACATTACATTACTGAACGATCAAACATTATCCGCACTATCCATGTCACCTGTATCATCCTAGTCTAACAAAGGGGCGGAGAGTCCCGCTCGCTTACTTCCAACATCTACATCTGTTTCTTCACTCTCGGAGTTGAAGCAACGACAACTTGAACCTAACATACCACTTGGGAACACGAAACTCTTTTCTACACACATGACAAACCTAACAATGACAAACAAAGGAGAACAACACATATTAATTTTCTAACTCTATCGTACTTGTTTCTACTTCCAACATGCCTTTCATCTTCGCTAATCTTAACAGATAGCACTCGGTACTTGACAAGCTATTTATCTCGAATGGAGGAACCAGGGTGACCATGCAAAGCAAATTAGAATCATGGGTGCACACGTAATTGTAATTTGTTGTGCATGAGAATTCTGGAAACTCTATTGGGTGATAACGGTCATAATCGGTACAAATTTTCATTTCTTGGAGACATGAGGTCTCGGTTCTCATAAAACCTCACTATTGATATGCAAACAAATCTTTCATTCCTACTAGTATGAAACAATTCATTCTTATCAATAATTATTATCCGATTAGTGACTATTATGTATTATGAATTGAAGAATCATGTCTGGAAAAAGACCTGGATGCCCGAGTGGACGAGGAAACATCAACATGACTCAAGCTGAGTTGGATGCTATCATCAATGAGCGTGTTGCTGACACGCTTGCAGCTTATGAGCAGGCCCGCAATCAGAACCAGAACAAACCAAAATCTGAATCAAGGAGGTAATCTAGAATCAACAGACACGTTAATCTTTCCTACGCTAACACATATTGATTCTTAAACAATATATATGTCCTTTTGATTCAGGTCCAACTATCTGTACCTTCAAGATGTTCATGGACTGTAAGCCTCACTCTTTTAATGATTCTGAGGGTGCTGTCATATACTTCGCTGGCTGGAGAAGCTCGAGTCAGTGTTCGCCATGTCCAACTGTCTGCTGGAAGTCGTGTCAAGTACGCCTCCGGCACACTGGAAGGACCAACTTTGACATGTGGAATTCACAGGTCCAGACCTTAGGACTTGATGCTGCTAACAGTATGCCTTGGGATGATTTCAAGATACTAATGAAAGAAGAATACTGCCCGAGGAATGAAGTCAGAAGCTGGAAAGTGAATTCTGGAATCTTAAAATGATTGGCTCTGAAATTGAGGAATACACGACTCGTTCACACGAGTTGACGGCTCTATGTCCTCAGATGGTGACCCCGGCTTACAAACGGATTGAGAAGTACATCGATGGTTTAGCTCCTCAAATCCAAGCTAGTGTTATGGCTGCTGATCCTGTCACTATTCAGCAGGATTCTACTAGCTCACAAACTCACTGATCAGGCAGTGGCACAGGGTACTTTGCCTAAACGGGGCGCTGCATCTGGCTCATCTGATAGTAAGCGAAAGTGGGATGGTATTACTAACAAGTCCTCAAACTCCAACAACAACCAACAGCAGCATGCCAGAAAGTTTGATTCATCCAGAAGCTTCACAAACAATAATCAGAACAACAACAATAATGGTCAGGGATCGAGCAACTATGTGGGCAAGTATCCAAAATGCAACAAGTGCAACTTTCACCATCATGGCCAGTGTGATCGACTCCGTTGTCAAAGGTGTGGAAAGATGGGCCATGCTGCTAAAGACTGCAGGAGTGAACTGATGACTCAGCAACAACCCCAGCAACAACGCCAGGGCGGAGTGACTAGAGGCTGTTATGAGTGTGGTAAGGAGGGTCACTACCGGAAGGATTGTCCACAACTGAAGAATGGCAACAGGGGCAATAATGGAAAAAACAACAATGGAAATGGCGCCAAAGGTAGAGCTTTCGTGATTGGTTCTGGCGAGGCGAGGAACGATCAAAACGTAGTTACCGGTACGTTTCCTCTGAACGATTGTTTGCTTCTGTGTTATTCGATACCGGCGCTGATAAGAGTTTTATATCTACTAAGTTTAGCAAGCTTTTAGATGTAACCTTGACTGAAATGAACCCTAGTTATACGGTAGAACTAGCTGACGGTAAAATAATCGAGGCAACTCACATTCTTAAAGGATGTAAATTAGAGCTATCAGGACATAAATTTAAGATAGACCTTATGCCTGTTACACTTGGTAGTTTTGACGTAGTCGTCGGCATGGATTGGTTATCTAAAAACCAAGCCGAAATTTTCTGTCACGAGAAGATCGTTCGTGTACCACTCCCTAGTGGTGAAGTCTTATCCATTCAGGGTGAGAAAAGTGGTGTCGTTTCTAGCATCATTTCGTATATGAAAGCCCAAAAGTGCATATGCAAAGGCCATACTGCCATCTTAGCTATGATCACAGAGAAGACCACCGAAGAAAAGAAGATTGAAGATATCCCTATCGTTCGTGACTTTCCTGAAGTGTTCCCTGAAGACTTACCTGGTCTTCCACCGCATCGTCAAGTCGAGTTCTAGATTGATTTGACGCCTGGAGCCGCACCGATAGCTAGAGCACCATATCGACTAGCACCAAAAAACTGCAAGAACTGTCTACGCAACTACAAGAGCTCTTGGATAAAGGATTCATCAGACCTAGCTCATCACCGGGGGAGCCCCAGTCCTGTTTGTCAGGAAAAAGGATGGGACTTTTCGCATGTGTATTGATTACCGTGAACTGAACAAAGTGACGGTTAAGAAACGTTATCCTCTACCTCGCATTGACGATCTGTTTGACCAACTTCAAGGGTCAAGTTTCTATTCGAAGATAGACTTAAGATCAGGATATCATCAACTAAGAGTCCGAGAGGAAGACATATCAAAGACGGTATTCAGAACTCGATACGGTCACTATGAGTTTCTGGTAATGCCATTTGGTCTGACTAATGCACCAGCGGTATTCATGGATCTCATGAACCGAGTGTGCAAACCCTACTGGACAAGTTTGTTATCGTTTTCATCGATGACATTCTGATTTATTCAAGGAATAAGGAGGAGCACGAGGAACACCTTCGACTGATCTTGGAATTACTTAAACAAGAACAACTATACGCCAAATTCTCGAAGTGTGACTTCTGGATTCGGGAAGCACATTTTTGGGTCATGTAGTCAATGAGAAGGGTATACATGTTGACCCGGCGAAGAGAAGATAGAGCTATCAAGAACTGGGCTACGCCAAAGACTCCGACGGAGGTACGACATTTCTTGGATTGGCTGGATATTACCGACGATTTATCGAGGGGTTTTCGAAGATCGTCCAACCGCTTACAATGTTGACTCAAAAAGGCACCGCATACAGTTGGGGGTGACAAGCAAGAATCAGCATTTCAGTTCTTAAAACAGAAACTCTGCACGGCACCGATATTATCTTTACCCAACGGAACCGAAGATTTTATGGTGTATTGCGATGCTTCTATTCAAGGTCTCGGCTGTGTGTTAATGCAACGCGAAAAGGTGATCGCATATGCTTCCCGACAGTTAAAGGTTCACGAGAAGAATTACACGACACACGACTTAGAATTGGGAGCCATTGTATTTGCACTCAAGATATGGGAGACACTACTTGTACGGTACCAAGTGCACTTTTATACCGATCAGAAGAAGAGTCTCCAGCATATCTTTGAACAGAAGGAGCTGAACATGAGACAACGTCGATGGGTCGAGTTGTTGAACGACTACGATTGTGCGATCAAGTATCATCCGGGCAAGGCTAATGTAGTAGCTGACGCCTTGAGTCGAAAGGAGACACCAAAGCCAAAGAGAGTACGAGCCTTACAACTCACCATCCACACCGGATTACCCGATCAGATACGTAATGCTCAACTCGAGGCGTTGAAAGACGAGAACTTGAAAGCCGAATCACTACGAGGCATGGAGAAACAACTGGAAACCAAAACTGACGGAATTCGTTACTTTATGGACCGAATATGGGTCCCTTCGTATAGAGACCTACGAGAGCTGGTAATGGACGAAGCTCACAAGTCACGGTATTCTATACATCCGGGTTCAGACAAGATGTATCACGATCTAAAGGTCCTTTACTGGTGGCCGAACATGAAAGCTGACATTGCAACATATGTAAGCAGATGCTTAACCTGTTCTAAGGTTAAGGTGGAGTATCAACGACCATCTGGTTACTTCAACACCCAGAAATTCCAGTATGGAAGTGGGAGCAGATATCTATGGACTTTATCACGAAACTGCCTCGGACTCCCAGCGGATGCGATACCATTTGGGTAATTGTAGATCGTTGACGAAATCCGCACACTTCTTACCAATCAAAGAGACTGATAGAATGGAAAAGCTAACAGTATTTACCTAAGAGAAATAGTCTCTCGGCATGGTGTGCCAATTTCTATTATCTCTGATCGTGACGCTCGACTCACCTCACATTTCTGGCAATCATTACAACGAGCATTGGGAACACGGTTAGACATGAGTACGGCTTATCATCCTCAACAGATGGCCAGAGTGAGCGTACGATCCAGACTTTGGAAGACATGTTGCGTTCCTGCGTGATTGATTTCGGCAGTAGTTGGGAAACTCACCTACCATTAGTGGAATTTTCATACAATAATAGTTATCACACGTCAATCAAGGCTGCTCCATTCGAGGCACTGTATGGGCGTAAGTGCCGATCACCTATTTGTTGGGCGGAAGTTGGAGAAAGTCAACTTACGGTCCCGAACTTGTGCACGAGACGACTGAGAAGATCGTGCAGATCCGTAACCGTATGGCAGCAGCACGTGACCGACAGAGGAGTTACGCTGATAAGCGTCGTCGACCGTTGAAATTTCAAATCGGAGACAAAGTGCTTTTGAAAGTGTCACCTTGAAGGGTGTGATCATTTCGGGAAACATGGAAACTAAACCTAGATACGTGGGACCGTTTGAGATTGTCAAACGGGTAACCCCATAGCCTATCAACTGAACCTACCCGAAGAACTCAGTGGAGTACACGATGTGTTCCATGTTTCAAACCTGAGGAAATGCCTTGCAGACGAGACTCTCGTCGTTCCGTTAGACGAATACATATTGACGAAGAACTACGTTTCATCGAGGAACCAGTGGAAATTATGGACGAGAGGTCAAAACGCTCAACATAGTCGTATCCCTATTGTCAAAGTCCGATGGAACTCAAAGCATGGACCAGAGTTTACCTGGGAAACGGAAGATCAGATGAAGAAAAAGTATCCAAACTATTTAACGATCAGACACCTACTTCATAAGGTATTCATTCTTGAGATACCTTTTCTTTAATTCGAGACGAAATTCCTTTCAACAAGGGGATGATGTCACAACTCTATCAAATGTCAACGCGTTACAAACCACCAACCCTAACTGAATCTCACGCTTTCTAACGAACCTATCATTCTAATTTTCGGGACGAAAATTCTTTCAACAAGGGGATGATGTGACAACTCGAGTTTTTCTAGTTAACCTCGTTCTCTAACCCAATCTTTTCTCTGTTATGATATGATTAAACAAGTTAGATTTACCAATTTCTATTACTAAATACTTATAGTAATTAATAGATTAATCACCAATTAAATTCAATAACTTAAAAAAAATACAAACTAGAAAATCTTGGAGGGCCAAAGTGTAACATCCACATTATTACTTTAAAACCAACCGTATACCCCGTCATCCATTCTGCAATTGTTCTACCTTCGTAACCTAATCAAACACTACCGACGGCAACCGTTTTCACCCCTCAACCAACTATCGGTGTTGCACCCTCTGGCCGCAACCCCGTCGGCAGCCCCACCGCAAACGCGCGACCCATTCCCGATCTCACCGCCTACACCGTGAACCACCAGTAGCTTCGCAGCATCTATTCTCGCAACCGCAAACCGCAAACCGCATCCTAATCGGTACGTATTGTTTCACCATTCGTACGAAATCTTGATGTTACGGTTCGGTCACTCACGGTTATTGTCGGTTCTTGTGCGATCTGCCGTATGTGGGTATATCTATAAGTTTCGTATGTTGCAATGCGTATACATGTTATCATCATCGTTATTCTTTCTATTTGTGTGCGGATGTGGTTATGTAGATAGGCATGGTTTTATGTGTGTACCTATGTATACATGCCTGCTGTGAACATGATTTCTCATATATATATATATATATATATAGAAGTATGAATATATATATAAGTATATAGGCATGCGAATGTATATATTGTGTGTGGGTGTTTATGTATTTTGGTGTGTGTGCGTGGGGCCAATTAGGGCAGCCCCTTGGTGGGCGCATGAAGGCCCTATGGGCGCATGAGAAGGCAGGCAGCTTGCATGTAATGAAAGGGTTGGTATAATAAGCATGATGCATGTATGCATGCGTAGGTATGTGTGTAATAACATAGGATACTTTATTGTGATATTGCTGTGTGCGCATGAGAGTGTGAATGTGTATGTTGTTGTTTTGTATTTGAGCCATATACGTGAGCCCGCATGTATGTAATCTGCTGTCTATGTTTAATTGAAATTTTATGCATGTGGGGGTTTATGAAAGAATATTTAAATCATATGTGCATGGTTGTATGGGGTTCATAAACATGGGTTATTGATTTGTATAAAATTGTTTGGAATCATGAATCATAGGGGTTATGTTTATGGTTGTTTGTATCTATGCAAACGCGCATGATTGTGCTCAGGAAGTGGTTGGATATAGACATGGTAGTATGAGTATAATAGCACGTATATAAAGTGTGGAGTATGTCATTTAGTGTGTATGTTATGTAAGGCCCGTCCCGGAGACCTCACAGTTGGTTACCATAGCACAAATCAGTTTAATAACAAAACATTGCAGCGGAAGATATTAAACATTCATTTAAAACTTAAAAACCCCATCGTACTCATACATTTGTCTTTTAAAGGTAAACAAACATATTCCTTGTTCATTAATTACAGTAAAGACTTCATTAATAGGAATGCCATCCATATTTCCCCAAGTAGCTCCGTGGTGCCATCCTCAGCATCAGCGCCAACCTGCCCACTATTATGCATAAAAAGTCAGCCACGCTGAGTGAGTTCTAGTTTTATATAAGTAAGAAAGTATAATCTTTTATCCTTTCGTATAATGAACACGCATACATCATACTATAAACATTACTTGCATCACATAGGCACGTTCATTATCTTATTCTTTCATTCGTTTTACTTCATCATCGGCGAGGTTGCACAAAGCAAGCTCTCCATGTTGATTGACAACGAATGTCAATCCCGTCGGTACACGTTATCCATGGTCGCTACCCCGACGGTCGATCGATCCCCGTCGGTACACATCTTCATGGTAGTGTTCCCCCGACAGTTGATCCACACTAGCAGGCACATAGCCCGCTCATGAATACGATCCATCATCATACATCAGACT